>JAFISE010000176.1:0-62158 GCA_022560025.1 Stagonosporopsis chrysanthemi | reverse complement strand
CCGCTTCGGAGGTGAGATGGTTCCGTAGCGGAGCCCTGGTGAGTCCGATCCTGAGGCACGTAAGTGCCGAGGCGCTAGTCGCGGGCCTAGCCCGTCACAGTTATTCTAAATAATAATAAGTCTACAGTAAAAGAATAAACAGTAGAAAAGATCTTTATAGAAAGACTTATTAAGCTAGAAAGAAAAGATTGTAAGTACCTAGTAGTATAAACAAGACACGCTGTCTATATATAAATAAGCAGTACAACTTATAAGCTACTTAAAGTACTAAACAAGTAGTTAAATAAGATAATAAAAAGAAAGAATCTAGATAAGAATATACTATAAGATTTCTGCAAAGAAACTCTTTTAAAGGTACTCTAGTAGAGATAAAGAAAAGAAAGAGTTAAATAGTATAGTAAGACACTAGACTACTAGAAGAAGTATATAGGTATAGACAGAAGTTAAACTTAAACAAGTAAATATCTTATAACTTATACTAGAGAATAAAACAAGAAGCATCTAGCTAGGAAATATATAAGAGTATATATAGAAGTTAAACCTAAATAAGTAGATGTCTTCTAATCTGTATTAAGAAACAAGACAAAGAGTATTAAGCTAAGAATATATACAAAGTCTATACAAATAGTTAGCTCTAAATAAGTAGATACTGCCTAACCCTTGCTAAAGAAAAAAGAAAAAAAAGCGCCTATCTAAAGAGTATAGGTAAACCTAAAGAAAGAGTTGTAAGATTTTAGTAAAAGAAAGCTACTTATAAGAAATAGTATATAAGCTCTTTAGCCTAGACTAAAATAGAAATACTAAAAGTCTAAGCTAGAGTACTATATACACCTAAGTTTATAACTTAATAAGTATATATAGGTTAAGATATAAAAAGCAAAGAGAATAGATAGGTATAAAGAGCTTATAAATAAAAGTAATTAATTCTTAGAAATAAAAATACTAATAAAACCTAGAGTATACTAAAGATAGAAACTATACTAACTCTACTTCTATACTCTTAGAGCTCTCTACCTTAGGACCTAGCTTACTAGCACTCTTAGACTTAATAGACAAAGTAGTCTTATCTTTATAGCAGCAATACTTAGCTGTCTATATAGTGCACTCTGCTTTAAACTTGTCTATTAGCTCTGCAAAGGCTTTAGTAGAAGCAGGACAGGTTAAGTAGACAAGGTTCTTAGTATGCTAGTTATTATTAAGGCTAGATAGACAGCCTCTAATCTTGTAGAGTGTATAAGACTATAATATATATTAGCAAATATCTATAAGCTAGAAATAGAAAGTTAAGAAGAAAGGCTTATTTACAAACAGACCTGCTAAAAGAGCTCTTCTTAGACTTTTATAGACGCTTCTTAGGTGCGTACAATTTGCTCTAGATACTTGATAGTATCTTAGGCTAAGACAGTACCTTTATAGTAAGCTATAGTTAGGCTGGCAAGCTAGATACCTCTGTGTACTTAGAGTCTCTAACTTTAGGTAGGTACAGCTCTTTAAATATTTAAGATACAGCTTAGTAATATATTACACAATAGAATATGCTACGCTAGAGCTTTTAAACAAGCTACTGTTTGCCTAGTTTAGATAAGTTTTAGCTTAGTTATATCGCCTAGAATAGCTAGATAGTTTGTACTACCTCTACCCCTACCTAACCCTAGGGTCTACAAACTCTCTATAGGTTCTAAGCAATATATCTAAGCTGAAACTAATCTAAACTAGGCAAACAGTAGCTTGTTTAAAAGCTTTAGCTTAGCGTATTCTATTGTGTAATACATTAAGCTCTACTATAGAACTACCTTACTTCTAAAGCAGAGTACAAAAACTCTACAAGCTAGAGCTAAAGCTTACTAAGCCTTAGCTAAAGCTCTTATAAATAAGAAGCTACTACACTATAGTTATTCTCTATTAAATATATGTAGTTTATACTAGTAATAGCTTTTAGCAGTACGCTTCTTATAGTATTAAGCTAGAAGTATACTTTACAGCTATATTAACTAAGTATAAGACAAATAAGTAGTATTAGTAAGCTCTTATAAAAGAAGAGAAAATTAATTTTTAAAGTTTTAGCAATTTAAAAGACTTAGCTAGTAATAAAAAAGATAAGAGTAATAATAATAATAATAAGAACATAGTAATAAGTATATACAAGCTATCTAGTGTACTAGCTTTGTAGTAGATTTTTACAACTAATTAAAACAGCTTAGACTTTAACAATTTCTCTTAGAGTTTAATTATACTTAACTTATAATAGGAATAATATCTAAAGATTGTTAAGGTAAAAATACTAAGAATATTAGACTTGTTATTTAAAGATTTTTCTTTAGCAATATTTTCTAAACTTGTATACACTGTTTTTCTTTTCTACTAAATAATTATTTTGTAATTAATTATTATATTTAATTATAATAGCTATACTCTTACTTCTAGCTAGTAACAGAGCTAATAGTGTATCTAGTATACTGCAAGATCTTAAGGGCTTTAAAATAATTGCACTCTAGACTATAAAAGATAAAACCTATTAATTAATTTACTTACTAAAGTAACTACAGCACAGTCTCTAGAAAAGTAAAGAGAGTAAGGTAATACTAATTATATAAGACAAATAGTAGAGTACTATAGCTTAGGCTAGAGGTCTTATTGCGCTATATCTATAATAAGGTTCTGTCTCTTATACTAGATATGTCTAGACTTAATTTAGAGAGGCTGCTTATGCCTTTACTAGCTATTTACATCTATATTGCCTTAACTATAAGTATATATTATAACACCTAATAGTAAAAAGTATTAAAACTATTAGAATATAGCCTAAGCTGCTAAGCTAAACAAGTACTAAAAAGGTTAATAGTACTTACAGACTGTAAGTACAGGCTTAGAGTAGTACTATATCGTTACTGTTAGTCTAGCTAGAGTCTAACAGCTAAGGCCTAACAAGAACTAAGTATATACTAAATTACTTAAGGTCTTTAACCTGTTTGTAAATTAAAACGCCTTTATATAGCTAGCTATCTACTATGCTATAATAATAATAATCTTAGCAGGCTACTATTCTATATTTAGTATACTTAATACTTACTTTTAAAAAGAAGATTATATAGCTTTTTATTAATAATAATAAGTTATTCTAAACAGTTAAGCAGCTATTAACAAAACAGTTTATACGCTTTCTTTAGCCTTAGGCTGTGTTTACTAGCTGTTATAAATTTAGCACGTTATTTAAGTATTAATTTAAAGACGTTAAGGCAGCACAGCTCTAAGACCTTAGTAAATATATAAGGCTATCTATTGCACTTAATGTCTAGACTTCTAGTAATTACCTAAGCTTCTTAGCAATTAAAAGAAACTATATTAACAACAAGTAGAAGCTTTAAGAAGTACTACTAGATTTTATCCTTATACAAGGAAGGTATACTAGAACGTCTATAGCTAAGAGAATTATATAAGTCTTCTAAAGTATAAGTACTATAAAAAGGTTACTTAGTATTATATATAGTAGTATAAGTAATAATAGTACTTTACTATAGTTAGTTAAAGCTCTTCTAGCTAAAGAAAGTTATTTATAGAGCTCTAGAGAAAATACTATCTCTTACTTTATACACGTAATTAATCTTATTATTTAGGATATTATATTCTATCTAAAGCTGTTAGCTTCTCTAGAAATAGAACAGAGAGAAATACTATAATTACGCTATATTTAAAATATTTAAATAGATAAATTAGTACCTAGTTCTTTATACAAGGTGAATTTTCTTTTATTATAAATTTTTATTATATACTTATAAACACACAGCTATAAGCTACTGTTATTGTGTTTAATCTATTACCTTGAAAATTTAAGAGGTGTTTAGCAACCTAGCAGAACTTACTAGCAAGTAAACGCTTGTTAGTTATTTAAGATATAAAAACATAGTAGAATTCTATATACAATATATATAAACATACAGTTAAGCTATAACTATATATTAATAAATAGCTTAAGCAAGAAATATAGCTAAAAGGTATAAGTTTTAGAGCTAATTAAGATACTGCTAAGGTAGATTTTAAAGACCTTAAGAAACTCTACCTTAGAGTATCTAAGTAGCACTATCTCTAGGTAATTATAAAAATACTAAAGAACTTTAAGATAGTAATAAGCTATCTAAGTAACAACTATAAGCTTTATATTCTATATATCGAGCTTATATATAGATATTTTTTTTAATTTCTTAGAAGATATGACTACCAAGGTTAAAGAAGATACTAACACTATTAACAGCAATAAGTAGCTAGATATTATTTAGGCTATAGTAAATAAAGGTTATCCAAAGTTGTTAAAGTACTACATAAAAATAAGTAGAGATTAGAGTTTATTTTTTTAATTACACAATAATTCTAGACTTTATACAAAAGCTAACTACTTATAAAGTACTATTATTATAGTTTGTTATTATAGCTATATGCTAACAGAATCTAGGATAAGTTGTAGGAAGTTTATTATAAGCATATCTACTATTAAGAATTTCTAGACTATCTAGACTACTATAATAGTACTAAGACTAAGAGTAATAGCCTAGTCTCTAACACTATTCTAAAGTAATTATTAGAGAGTAAATAGTTTTGTAAGCTTGCTATACTAATTTAATTACAGTTAGCAAGCTTTTCTATATATAGTTAAAGTTTAACCTTCAATACAGATAAGAATATAGGCCTAACTAGATTTAAAAAAGAGTCTTATCTAAGTATACTCTATATTCTACTAGGTAACAGCTTTAATATTGTAGAGTAGTAGAAGTTAAATAAGGCTTCTTATCTTTATCTTGCACAAGTTGCAAAAGATATTCTAGTAGTACCTATCTTACAAGTAAGAGTAGAGTAAGTATTTAATACTGCTAGAGATGTGCTTAGAGATTAGAAGCATAGACTTTCTGCCTAAGCTTTCTAAGAGATTATAATCCTAAAGGATTTAATATTCTTAGAGGCTATAGTAAAAGACAATACTCTGCTCTATAATAAGGTAGATAATCTTCTTAAGTTGCCTGCTTATATTAAGCTAGTAAGTAAGATTAGAATTTATATTAAAAGCAAAATAGATAAAGATATTAAAGAGGCTAGCCTATCTACTCTCTTACAAAGAAAATAGCAGCTATAGAAAAAAGTAAAGCTTATATAATTTAAAGAGTAGCTGTTATTAATAACTATAATAACTAGTTATTTAACACGTAGAAAATCTAAACTAAAATTACTAAACTTAATAATAAAATTATATGATAATTCTAAATTAAGAAATATAGTTAAGCTACTATACTATAATTATAATAGTATAGATGTAACCTTGCTAGGTACTCTAAACCTAACTCTATCCTAGGTCTGTGTAACCTAACTTCTACCCTTACTTACGCTAGAAGTACCTCTACTTAACTCTTACTCCTAGCCTGTGCAACCTCTACTTTACTACTACTCTTAGGTCTGTGCAACCCTAACTCTACCCCTACTTACTGCTAGGTGCCTTACACCTATTTGCTAGCCTACTCTTAATATCTAAATCTTTAGAGTATTTCTTATACGTAAAAATATATTTAAAGTTAGATATTAAGAAAGCTTTATTAGGTTTAATTAATATATCTTGTATTATATACTTTAATAATATCTTAATCTTTTCTAATACAAAAGAAGAGTATATACTCTATATAAAGAAGGTACTTAGAAGACTCTATAACTATAAACTATTTATTAAGCTTTTAAAGTGTAAGTAGTATACTTAGTACACAAAGTACCTTAGATATATTATCTTACTTACAGAGGTAAGTATTAATCTACAACAAGTTAAAACAATCTAAAATTAGCTATTACTAGCTATAGTATATAATATCTAGGTGTTTATTAGATTTATAAACTACTATTGCTAGTTTATTGCAAGATTTAGCTACATAGTCTTACTGCTAACGTCTCTTACTAAGAAAGAAGCAGAACAGGCCTAGGGCAGCCCTGCTATAAAGAGGGAGAAAAGCTAATCTCTATAGCTCTTGCTAAAGGCAGTTAAAGTGTTTAATTAGCTAAAAAACGCGTTCTTAAGAGTTCTTATCTTAGTATATTTTAAAAAAAAGAAAAAGACTAGACTTAAAGTTAACATGTTAGGCAGTGTTAAATTAGGTATTCTAAGCTAGTATAGCCTAGAACCTAGAAGAGAAGACTAGTAGAGACTAGTAGACTTCTACTTATACAAGTTAATTGCTGTAGAGTACAACTATAATATATATAACTAAGAATTGCTTACAATAGTTAGCAGTATTAAGTATTAGTGCTACTACCTCTAAAGAATCTATTTTAATATTCTTACAGACTATATAAACCTTAAATAGTTTATAGAAACTAAGGTATTAAATAATAGATAGGTAAAGTTATATTTAGTATTAAGCTAGTATAATTTTATACTCTCTTACTAATTAGAAAGTATAAATCTAGCTTATAGCCTATTAAGGCAACTTAATTATATATTAAAAGTATAATATTCTTCTTAAAAATATAATAACGCCTTTATACAGCTCTTTAAAGACCTGCTTATAGGCAAGAGAGATACTAGCTTGCAAATCTTAGTAGTACTTACTGAATTAACTAAATTAAAGACTTTACTAAAGGAGACAGGGCTAGCCCTAAGTAAATTTCTAAAGGTAGAAGGACAATTACCTAAGGCTTTAAAGGTAGCTAAGGAAGTAATTAATACAGAATCTAACAAGGTAGGTTTAAGTAGCAAGAGCAACTTAATTAAGAGCTATAATACTATATAGTAGCCTAGCAATCTATATAGAAAGCTACTTAAACTTATAATAATAAAAGAAAAGGCTTCTATAATAGAAAAGTGTTATAACAGCCTGCTTACTAGTTATTTTAGTATAAGAAGAATACTAAAGAAGCTCTAGCACTAATATTAATAGAAAGAAATAAAAGTAGACATAGAATAGTACTATTATAAGTGTATACCTTGTAAGAAGTTAATACCTGCTTAGTATTAGCCTTATAGCTTACTAGCGCCTCTTTCTCTACTAAATTAAGTATAGTAAGAAGTAATAATAGATTTTATTACTAAACTACTACTAAGTAAGATAAATAGTGTTATATATAATGCTATACTTATAGTAGTGTACTAACTTATAAAAATAGCACACTATATACCTATAAGAAGATACTAAGACAGTATTAACTTAGCCTAGGCTTAGATTAAAAAAGTAATTTAACTTTATAGTGTACCTAAAAGAGTAATCTTAAATAAAGGTCTCTTAAGAAATACTAAATACTAGAATATATTTTAGCACTACCTTAACTTAAAGAAAGTCTTCTTGTCTACTTACTACTCTTAGACAGATAGACAAACTAAAAGACAAAACTAAACGCTAGAATAGTACTTTTAATACTACTGTTCTCTAGAACAAGATAATTAAGCTTAATAAATATTAATTGCAGAGTTTGTGTATAATAACAGTATATATATAACTATAAAGAGTACTTTATTTGTAGTAAACTATAAAATAACCTCTTACAGCGTAGATTAGCTTATAATACTCTTTAAGTAGAGAAAATTGCCTCTAAGAAGGTAGGTTGCTACAAAGGTCCTAGAAATACAAAGAGAATATAAAAGCAAGATTATTGCTACTAATACCTACTAAGAGGTGTACTAGAATAAAAGCAGGCTTGCTATGCCTTTTAAGATTAGAAACTAAGTTATAATCTTTAATTACTATATAAAGTCTACTAGGCTAAAGCAGAAGCTAGACTAGAAGTATATTAGACTAGAGCGTATAGTAGCTTAGATTAGCCTAATAGTGTTTAAAGTAGACCTCTTAAGCTTATAAGCAGTATATCTAGTATTCTATGTATTATTACTTAAGCCTTTTAACTATAAAGAGTTAATTGCACACCTAAAGGTTAAGATTATAGATACCTTGTGTATTTTTAGCAATAATATATAAGAAGTAAAAAGGATAATTAAAAGAAAACAGAATAATAATAGCTAATAGCTTTATTATATTAAGTAAGTTAGTTACTCTAAGTCTAAGAACTTATAAAAGGTAAGAGTAAATATCTCTTCTAATATACTTAAACAATTCTAAGATAGTAATAAAATACTTCTAAGAAAGAAACTTACAAAAGTATAGGCTAAAAGTTAGCTAGATTAGCTACTTAAAAAGAAAAAGAACAGACTTATAAATATTAAAAAATCCTAAGTATAAAATCTAGAAGTACTTTTACTTATTTTTTTCCTACTAGGTTTTTAGGTGTTTAATAGCACTTAGATTTATCTAAAAGGTATATAGAGTATTATAACCTAAAATAGCTTATAATATTATATAGCAGGTTATAAGGATTAGAAATATAATTAAAAACTCTATTAGAAACTAGAGATATACCCTATAAGAGTAGGTATACTAAGAAAGGCTTAAAGAGAGCTACTATTAACTAGAATACTAGAGAAGGTACCTCTATACTATAAAATAGCATAGAATATCCTACTAGATACTAAACTACTACACTACAGCCTAAAAGTATATAAAAAAACACTGTTTTTTTTATACTTAACCTTGTTAATCTTATTAGTAGTAGTATGCTTTACTTAACTAGACTCTCTAGCCTTATAGGTCTCTAAAGCAGCAATCTTAGCTTTAAAAGCGTTAATCTTAGCTAAGAGAGAACACTTCTCTAGATTAGCTATACTAGCCTTGCCTTTACTCTATAACGTATTAGAATATAGTATTCTAGCACAAGATAGCACAAAATAGCTTAGAAAGAGCAAGACTAACCTTCTTAGACAGAGAGTTAGTTATAAAGTTAATATTTACCTTAAGCTTGTGCTTAAGGGCTACAAGCTTAGCTTTAGTAGTTGCCTTATTATACTTATAGGTCTTACTGTGTACTTTAGACTATAAGTTGTTGTATTTACTTAAGGCGCTAGAGTAGAAAGTAAAGTAGTTAGCTTAAGGCAAGTAGTTGCTATAAAAGTTAATAATACTCTATTCTAGCTTAGAATAGGCCTTAATAACTTACAACTAGATAGTCTTAGCAAGAGCAATATAATACTTTATAATAAAGGCCTCGGCAGTAATCTTCTAAATAGTAGTAGTATTATTAGCTTTCTATTACTAGAAATAGCTATAGAGTGTCTTAAGGTCTTTATTAAGGGCCTTAGCAAGCTATAACACGTTAGAAGAGAGTATAATACTATAGAATAGTACTAAATACTGCAAAACAGTTGCTATTAGACAAGAAGTAGTAAAAGCACCTTATATACTAGATAGATAGCACATTCTTAATTAAAACAAGCTAGGGCCTAAAGTACTTGCAGTTTGTAGCAGTAAAGATAAAAAAGTAGTACCTAAGAGTGCTATAGAAGTAAACCTAGCTAGAAGTAAAATAGTAGACGCAGCAGGTATACGTATAGTATAACCTGATAGCAGAATTAGCTATAATGTTTAAAACCTTGCCTTAATCTATTATTGCAGCTGCAAACAAGCAATTATAAGCAACTGCAGGTTGTTATAAAGTAAAGTAGCTCCTAACAGTCTATAACACTATAGTTAGCTAGAGCTAGATTTAAAGAGGACAAGAATAGCGCTTTCTAGCTACTACTAGCTAATTTAAGCTATAATAGGCTATAATAGAGTATAATAGTATAGACTAGGACACTATCTTAAGAATTTAAAAAGAGTTAAAATTTTAAAAACACGTACTAATTAGCAAGTAGAAGTAAGAGTAATAGACTAAAATAAAGAGAAAAGAACTATTATATAGTACTCTACTCTGCAGCAGCAATATAGTAAGCACAGACTATTATAGTAAAGGTAAAGTAAAGGCAGGTAAGTAAAGGTAAGTTAAAATCTAGAAATTTAACAGAATTTCTAGATAGCTAAGATTACTACTAAATAAACCTCTTTAAACTACTTAGTGCTAATACAGGCTGTAACAGCCTACAGCTACTCTAAGAGCTCTAAAAGATACCTACCTAGGTTATTTAGTTCTAAAAAGAGGATATTGTTAGCTCTATAAGTTTATAGAGGCTGTAAGGCTAAATAGCAGAGCCTACTATAAAGGCTAGAAGTCTGCTATACTATTTCTGCTTAGCAGCAAACAGTCTACTGTCTACTAATTAAACCTGTACCTAATCTCTAGATATTATACTACTTGTTACCTTAATACCTTACTCTTCTCTGTGCTCTTAGACTACAGGCTCTAATATATATACACAAGGCTACAGAAAGTAAACCTTAATCTTTAGCTTAATAAGTAAGTAATAATTACTAGACTCTTAAAAGATACTAAGATATTAGAAGTTAATAGTAATTAATTATAAGAGAACTTTATATTGTTATTCTAAAGTCTAGACAAATATAAGGTATTAATACAGCTATAGAAGCTAGTTAAGAAAGAATAGTAAAAAGAGCAGTATATATTAACTACTAATCTTATAGATAAATTTTAGTCCTACTATTAGCGTATATGTCTAGCTGTATTATGTTCTAATAGACTTACTTCTCTTGCTTTGTTATACAATACTACAAAGCGCTCCTTTTTAATAGATACTGTGTTATCTAGAGCAGAGAGAGCTTAGATCTGCTTATAGTACCTAGACTTAACTACAGAGAATAGAGCAAGATCTAGTAGCTGTAGTATGTAAGAAGCGTGTAGCAGGAGGTATAGTAGATATATCTAGTTAACCTTGCAGAGCTATATAAAGTTAATAGGGATGTAAGAGCTATAGCTGTCTAGAAGGAGTAGATAGTAACTCTAGGTTAATAGTAAAGTATTTAGTATAAAGATACGCTATAACTATTTATAACTAATTACGTTAGATGTCTAGCTATTCTCTAACGTTGTATAGAGCCAATCTAGAGTACCTTCTGCAGGGAACTAGGTAGATTGTAGATGCTTGCCCTTAAAGATAACTAGGCATTAGAGTTCAATGCTAGTAGCAGAGATAGTCTTAATAATTAATACCTACTCACGATCCTCTAGAGATTTAATATAAGCCTTCTTCTTTAATAAACTAGCAAGCACCTAGGCGTTAGTATATACCCCTAGGGCAACCCTAGTCTTATCTATATTCTATGTATCCTTATAGTGTATTCCTAGCTTAACGCAAGTACGCTTAAACAGCTCAAGGAAGGCTTAAATAGTCTTATAGCTAGCTGCTGTACTCTGTGCGCTTCTAATTGTTTAGCTGACTATAGAGGCAACGCGTAGGTTGCAGTTAATAAAATAGGGTACCTATAATTGCCTAAGAGGCTTGTAGTCACTGTTTATGTAAAGGATTCAAGTGGCCATCTCTTGCTCGCGAGGATGAGATAGAGGTTGTGCGCGTAAGTCCTTATTGAGTATCTAATCTACTAGAAAGGCCCCTTGTTCTGGAGTTAATTGCTGCTGATTTGAGTGAGCTATCGCGTTGGGTTAGCGACCGTTGATGCGCTCTTAGAGCGTAGATTGGGGAACACCATAGGCTGCAGCAGCCTTCCGTTGGCTTGTAAAAACACCAGCACGAAGATCATCAATACCAGCTTGTATAGCCAGCTCGCGGGTATCCATTTTGGAAGCGTGGTGTTGATGATAATAGGGGTCAAAAACTGAGTAACGCGTTGTGGTGGGGTGGCCGAACACTATATCTGACCGAACACTATATGGCCGAGCTTAAGCATTGTAGCATGCAACATCAATGTTCCTGATATTATGCAAATCAGCAGTATTGCAGTTGTTCGTTCGCTGGGCTACCTTGAGATCGAGGCATGAGTCTGGGCCTGTCAAGGGAAACGCAGGGTTCGCCGCCTTCATCCAATAACATCACGATTCTTTCCAACCACTCAAGCCTACAAAGAATGAAACAGCACGCAAAAGGGAAGTTTGACATCTGAACAGTGCTTCTTTGCATTGTCTTGACGTTGAATCGACATTGTGATGGATCCTTACAATTACGAGTTCTTTGACTATTCTGAACAACGTCCTTGACGTCTAAACTATGCACTGTTTGAACAGTGCTCCTTTGCTGAGTTGTATTGTAATGTTTACCGCGAATTGGGGATCTTCTTTCACTCATTGTCAGATGTCAAGGCCGGTGATGATCTGAGTCTACCTTCACTGCACAGCTGCTAGCGCGTGATGATCTGCATTTATACCACTACGCTCCTCATACGCTACCTATAACACACCAACTATACAACCAAGCACGACAGCAGAGGCACCACCCGACCGAGAGATGACATTCAAACGATCGAGGACAGACGGAGGCGCTGGCGATAAGCCTAGCAAGAAGCCGAAACGAGTCGAGAAGGAGGACGAAGAAGATTTAGATGAAGAGGACACTGCGAAATTGCAACATGACAACGAAGGCTGTTATGATCTAGTGAAAGGGGACTTCGGTGGCGCACAGATCGGTGTCGTGGATGACAACAAGCTGATACTGTATTTCAAGGGAAAGAAGGAGAAGACAGGTCATTCTGCAGAATACACGTACAAGAGGCCAGATGGCAAAGAGTTCGATTGGGACAGCCAGAAACACATAACAGCACTTCAGAAATGGCGACGAAAACTTTTCCGCCATTACCAGTTTGGACTCGTGCGAAATGTCGTAAAGTGGCTACCGGAAGAAGCTGCTTGGCTTGAACTCTTCTTTCGAAGACTGGCCTTGCACGCTGAAAGTGGCGAGCGTGTGCGTGCGCCCAGCCATGAGGAGGTTACGCGACATTTCAACAGGACATTCGCTGGGAGACGACTCTTCGACAAAGACAAAGAGCTTGCACCTCGCTTAGAACGCAACACAGAATCAATTTCGAGCAAGCTCAAACGGGACGAACTGGTAGCACTAGTGCAGGAAGCAAAGGGGAAATGCGCCAACGGTAGTTCGATACCTCTACACCTCCCAGACATCACTTGGGAGGAGCTGGAAAAGTACATAGCCGACGGCACAGTAATCGGAGATCCTACGAGCGACAAGACAGGTGGAGGCAAGGGCGGAGGTATCTCCACACCGAAAGCTTCTAAGGGTTCCGGAAAGGGACCTGAGACTGTCGGCAATGGGGAACAGGTCCAAACCCCCACACCTGTTGATCATGAGCAGCCTGCGATCGCGCCTCTCGGACAATTCACGAGGCCGGCCGAAACAGCGTCGATCCCCACCCCAGGTGACGAGATTGACAAGATGTGTGAAGATGGATGGCACATCCGTTTTCCTACGGATACTGAGACTGCTGCAAATATCTTGAACGACTCCGACACGCTTGAAGATTCGTGGATGAAAGATGCTGTTGAGAGGTTCGACCATCGCTGGGAGGAAGTCGAGTTTGGGTATGGAGCAGACACTGCCAGCTTACGCAGGGGATGGTATGAGGATCGGAAACCTAAACCTGCGGCGGAAAAGAAGGAGCGTGAGGCTGCAGAACTTATATTACCAACAGAGGAGGAGCCCGAGATTACAGGAGAGGAGCCTAAGACAGCAGCGGAGGAGCTCGAAACAGCAGGAGAGGCGCTCAAGTCAGGAGGACGAAAGCCTACTCTAGAAAGGAGAGAGCTTCCGCCAGAAGAGTTGGCACTGAGTAAAGAGGACCTGAAAATAGCACAGCGCTGGCCTAGAGCTCAACACGTCAACGCACTCCTGGCGTACGCACCGTGTCCTCCACTTGGCTATGGAGGTAACATCAATGCTTTGACAGGAGATAAGGCACTACCGAAATTTGAGCTTGCTCTGGCCAAGGAGAATGAGAGGACACTAGCGGCTCACCGCCGCAAATTTGAGGCCAACTGCCCTGAATAGGTCTATGGAGAACGCGCAGGGCTGGTGTGATGCGGTTGTCAAGTTCAGCGGATTATTGTAGAGACTTCTTCATAGCAAGCTGTCATGTCTTTGTCGTACAGCCACTATTGCGCGCTAAGCTCTTTCCTATGGTTGTTCACTCCGGGCATGTACGATGCCGGAGCTTGGCGGATGTGGTTAGTTGCGCAAGGGATGAAAATAAGACACAATACGATTAGAACAAAGAAAACAATCGAGTGACCTGAGCGCATCGCCGTAATTTGACCTGATTCCTGATACTCACCGAATATCTGAAGGAACACCGTGCAATCAAAGATGCCACGGATACGGGGCGTTCCAGACAAGGACGCTCCGGCGCCCAGCAAGGATGAAAGTCCACCCAACCCTACTGATCCCATAAATTGGCCCGAAGAACCTGCAACTTTGATTCAGTTAGAAACTGATTGGGTACCCAAAACGCGGAAGCTCCTGTTGGAGTGGTTGCAGATAACCGGAGAGCGAGCCAGACGTGCGTCCGACGCTGAAAGAATTGCACCTCACAGCCGCCGAGCGGACGCAGAATGGCAAAAGTCGCAGGAATTTGCTGACCTCGAGACTGGAGAACTTCTCAAAGGGAAAGAGGCTGCTTATACCAGGGCTATGACACCTCTCACGCGGAAATTCAAACAAACCCACATAAACTTGGAGACAGTCCATAAACGGTGGGATCTTGTTCGTGCTCAAGCAGCCTGGGAAGACTTCCTGTACTACCAGAATGAATGGAACCGGCGACATCCAGATAAAAACAGAGAGTACTTCGAGATCGAGGCAGAAGCCAAGGAGGCAAAAGCAAGAGAGGCAGAAGCCGAAGCAGCAGAAGCTAAAGCAACAGAAGCCAGAGCGACGAAAGGGAAGGCGACAAAAGCCGAAGCAGGAAAAGGCAAAGTCAAACCTAAAAGAACGCCGGATCAGATGCAAGTGCAATGGACTTATGATATGATCCTACGATATTCAAAGTTTAAGCTAGGCAGTAGAGAATCTGTCCCCAGAAGCGTCGGTCCGGATGTCGCTCATCGCTGTTCGCAGCCTCCAAGGGGCACGACGCCTAGAAAGTTAGAAGGCTACAGGAGTCGCCACAGGCACCTCGCACAGGAGTTCCCAGGACGAGCAACACAGCCTGATATATCTAGTCCAGAAGAGGGTGAAGTCGAGGACGTCGACAAACGGTATCCCACCAGCAACGAGAGAAGTACCGCAAGTCCTAATTGGGCTTTGGAACATGCAGCCTTTGCGCGCAAACAGGAAGAGACCAATCGAGGCTACCTGGATGACGCTCTAACACAACACCTACTGCCGAGGGACCATGTACTGCACCATGGTGTCCTCGAAAGCAGCTTTGACTGGCCTACCTCGTTTGATGCCGAGGAATGGGGCGATGTTGTGGCTTTGACCGCTTCGAAACGCAACTACGTCTACGAGGAGGACTACCAATCAAGTGATGGCCAAAAGAAGCGGCGCTACAAAAGAAACGCGCAAAACCGCCGCATCCGTAGCACAGAGGCCTGGGGATATAAAAAAGTGAAGCAGACAAAGAAAATGGAAATTTTCATTCATGATCTCAACCCAGATGGTAGCGTCAAAGGCCGCAGCGGACAGCAGTGGATCGGGAGAACAGGGACAAAAGAAGTGGATGAGTACATCAACGATCCTCAATACCCACAGCCTCAACCGGACTTACGTTACCGCTCGAGGAACGAATTCAAAGTTGTAGTCCTCAGGTTACCTCCCTTCTGGCGAAAGACTACCCGCTATCAGTGCCACCAGGAGGCGGACCAAGGGCCGAACGGCGAGGAATGCGTGGACCAACTGTCCGATACCGAGGCCTCCGACTGCATCAAATTCAACCTCAACTTTGGTCGGTCTGGGAACGCCAATGGATGCTTCGGCATCGTTGAAACAAGAGCTAGTTCATCACGGGCTGTGCGCGTCTACGAAAGCGACGACGATAGTGACGACGAAGACGACCCTTTCACAGAATCCTATCTCGAATGCTTAGAACCGGTCTGTCAGGGTGCAAAAATCCTCTTGTTGAAACTGAAGGATGATTACGGAAACGCGGATCCGCAATGGACATATCACAATGTTGTCGCACTTCTCGATGCGGGTGCCAGCGAACTCGAGGTGACGAGGATATACCAGGACGCCGTCAAGCACGGGTCTGCAGACGAATACAGCCTAGCGCTCCTCGTGAGCGCAGTACGCAAGCTTACGGCTCTGGAAGAAGAACTTGGACATGCCGGTTTGACTATAGGCGACATTGCTGAAGCGTTGCAAGAAAGCCCTGATGACGATTCTTTGGCGGCGTAGTACCGTACTCTGGCGGAAAGGTGCAAAGCTAATGCTACCGAGCTGCTGGCAGGCCTTGTGGAACGATATGGTGAGCTTGGGAAGACGTGGGAAAATGTTGTCGATGATTTGTACTGTGAGGGAAAGACCAAGGACACGATTGAGGATGACTACAAGAGAGATGCGAATATGGAATCAACTGAAGGCACTGTTGGTCCGTACAAGCCCGAGCCCGAGCCTGAGCCTGATGCTTTGAAGGAAAGCTAAGCTTTAGACTGGTCTATGACTCTATCAGTACTGTGAGGTAAGGAAGAGATCTTGTAAGAACATGATACGCTTTTGGGGGGTACGTACATGTTGAGGTGTGATACCATCTCGGATCTTCTTGCGAGGAGATATTCATTGTAATGAGTTAGCTCTGGCTTGCGTAGGCATCTAATCGAATTATATTATAGCTGTTAGAATTGATTATTGTTTGCGTCATTGCTAAAATGCCATCCGAAAACTAAGGGCTCTACAGCAACCGACCTCACGTACTTGTCGCTGTCACATGTTTACTAAATGTTGTAACGGTTGGGCTCTGCCCAGGCCTACTCTAGTACGAGTTAGGATAGCTTGTGTATGGGCAGGCATATAAGCAGCTCAGCCCACGTCAATAGTCAATAAAGCGCAGTCCTCCTCTCTCTCTACACCGTTACAAATGTGGGCACGTTCTTAGCATGCGGCTTATTGAGAGAGCTTTCACATTAAAGGACATTGAGCGATTGATTCTGGAGTAGTGTAAAAGAGAGAATAATAAGAGACAGCATATTCAAATCAGCAGGGTGCTGTCATGGAAGTGTGTTCGAACGTACCTGAATTATACAGTCAAGCGATCCGTTAACTAGCGAAGTTGATGGGCTACGGTTGGTCCAGAAGTAATGATCAGACAGAGTCAACCAAAATGAAATGCTGAACTATCCTTTCTCCGTAGATGCTCTCGTGAGCTGGTTCTTCAAAATTGTATGCTGTACATCGTAACCACGCTGTATTATAATAACTGAACAAAGAAAGTCGCTTGCAAAAATAGGCAACAAAACCATTGACCATCTACTCTGAAGACTCATCCTCAACGTCGTAGCTCTCATCAACCCCAACATCTCGTACTGCCTTCTCAACATAAGTGCTGGTCACCTCAGTGGTCTCAGCAACGGCTCCGGCTTGAACGATAACCTCACCAGTAACGAGCTCAGGCTCCACCTGAGTGATAAAACTCCTCTGCTCTACATCGACGGAGGCTCTACATCGACGGAGACCTCGCGCTCCATCGTGCCATAAGCCGGCGACTCAACAACTTCACGAGTCTTCGGGCTGACCGGTGACGACAAGCGAGCGTCTTCGGGAGCATAAGCGCCTGCCAGAGCCAACAGCCCGCCATCCTCTTCCAAGAGACGAGTCTCCTCGGCCGTGGTGACGGAAATCTCTTCTCGCTCTGAAGTCTTCGAGTCTGCGGCAGCCTTTGCGGCTTCCTCGGCGGCTTCTTTGGCCTCGATCTCGGCAAAGGTGGCGTCTGCGCGAGCGATCAACTCATCGTCGGTCCAGAGTTTCTTAGACTTGCGCTTTTTTGTCTTGCCCTCGGCGTCGGTCTTGTCGTCATCAGTTGGCTTGGGTGATACCGCCGGCTTCTTGGCCTTACGCTTCTTAGTCACGCCAGCGGTATCACTCATCTTTCCCGAAGTGGACTTCTTCGTGGCCTTCTTCGAGGCCGTGCTTGCATTCGACTGTGTCGCTTTCCACGCTTTGTATGCGTCTTCGAGTGGGGTTTCCTTTTCGGTCTTGTCAGTCGGTGCCTCGCCCTTGATGTACGAGGATCGGTGGATCCGGAACTCGTGCTGGATGCTTTCCGTGAAGCGACCCGTGAGATAGCGGCCCTCTTCAGAAGTGGTTACAGGATGAGCGCGCTCGTTGAATTGCTCAGCAGCATCAAGCATGCAGATATCAGGGTTTTCAGCAAAAATCTTTGCCAGAATGTCACGCTCGGCCTGGTGGAACGGGGCATCCTTGTTCGACTTAGACTTGATAGCCTCTTGAAGCGCCTTATTCACGTCGTTAAGAGCCGCTGTGTCGTTCCAGTCCATAGGCATACCATGTGGGTAGTAGTAGCCCACGGCAACGCGTCGAGGCTGTTGCTTCTTGGCGCTGATGGGCCGTACATCCATTAGAGGGAGCCACATGTGGTAAGCCTGATCATAGCCATTGAGGTAGCGGCTGCCACGCTTAAGACGAACAGCGCCTTTACGATCTTCCCACAGGGCTGGGCGGATAGCACCGTCGCTGGAATGAGCTGGAGGCTGCGGCACAGAGGGTCGCTCATAGCCACCCGGACGAGGTACTATGCCCCAGTGCGGCAAAACGTCAGGAATCTCGACACAAGCCGGCTTTGGCTTCCATGGTTCAAAGCCTTCGCCGGCTTTGCGAGACTTCTTCTTTGTCTCTTTAACCTTGGTAGCCTGGGTCAATTCTGGCGCCGCTGGAGGCTTGACTTCCGGCGTCTTACTCTCCGTAGCGACGTCAATAGTATCGATTGATTGTACCTTTGCTAGGCTGTTGGCAAGCTCAGATGAAACAGTTGCCGGCGGGCTCACCCTAGCCTTCTTGGCCTTGTGATGCTCTTCAGTTGGCGACGAGGGTGATGAGCGTTTCGACATCGTGCGGAGTATGATGACTAAAGATGATACTTTGGTTGGTCGATGTGTAGATGAATGTTGAACTGTGTATATACGTTGTGCTGTGGAAGCCGTGTGTTATATGTGATCGCAGCAGGTAGTGAAAGAACCACCAGACGCAAAGCGTCAAAGAATGGATCCGGATTTGTTTGTACATTGTTGAGCCGTGATGAATGTAGTTCCTCAATGTCATTGTGGTCGACCATCAAAGACTCGTGCGGACAAAGAGAGGAGTGTTGATTAACAACTCACCACTATAGCGAAAGCCGGAAGGATCGATATAGAACCTGTCGCTTCTGAAGGATTTGTTCACCGTTTTTGACGGCCTCTCAATAGGTTTCTCATATTAGAAGACCAATAAGCATCGTCCAAGGAGTGCAGCTATTATCTCGTGTGCTGGTACATTCTTGACTTAAAGACGCCAACGAGGACTGCGATGCGTTTTGACACAGCGGCGACAAGAACTCTTTGTCCGCCTGTAATGCTTAGTTTCTTCCTGGACGGACAGTGATTGTGAAAAATACCGGACCTGCAAATGGGACATGGCAGATCTGTGGTGTATCTCGAATGTCCACGGTCTGAGAGACATCTTTGGTACTATCAGCCTCGCGATGATCGACCAGTGTAGTGCGTTGATCACCTGTGACCTTTCAGCCTATACGATATCAGGAAGAAAGACTTGACCATGTCGTTTTCTGCGCAAATGTAAGCTGCGCAAAAGCCTCCAGCAAGAGCACAGCCTATATACTCGCCTTTGAAACAAACAATTAATCGTTCAAGCTTACAAGACGTTTGACCGTGTTCTTAGGCTGCTGAGACAAATGCGTGTCAATGGCAATTTCGGTTGACAAATGTTGAGTTCAGCCTACATTCTCATGTGATCGTGCGCAAGCCGCTCTATCTACATGTAGTTAGATGCTCGGACTCTGGATGTGCTGCAATGAGACATACAGCTGCAACTGTGCTGCAGCACAATCGCCACTTGTAGAGCGAGCCTTGCAAGTTGAGCCTTGCGGGGTACATGTCTCCGCTCTTGCAGATACTGATGCAGTCTCGGTAGCTTCTGATGTGCAATTGGCTATCTAGTATGACAAAATAATCGGCCCACGTCAGCATTGGTGTTGAAATGACTCGCTTCCGAAGCGGGTACTTCTGTGGTCTGGGGTATATGAGGGCCCGGGTTTCACAACATGCAAAAGCAACGATGAACCAATTTTTGGTGGATGGAGGTGTCGCGATCAGCCATGTGACCACCGCCTTCGACCGAGCGGCTCAGTACTCTTGTGAAGAGAGCTCAGCGAAGTTAGATATGTGCTGACCATTGGACGCGGTGAAGGCGGTGCCGGGCTGAGAGGAGCCGAAGCGTCAGCGCGCAGGTTGTTGGCCACGGCCAGATTTCGAGTTGGCTCCATCTTGGTCCGGAGGCAAAACCATCCCGCCTGTGGGCAGTCCTTCAAGCGCCTAAACATCAAAGAAAGTAACTAGACAAACTAAGGTCCTTAATAAATCGTTGTCGTGACGCGAAAACAAAGAGTTTGATCGTCGCGCACGCGAGAAGTGGCGTCACCATGCCGAAGAAGCGAGGCGCGCTAGTTTTCACTGCTGCTAAATTTATCCCCTTCACAATCTTACGCGAGCGCCATCACGTGAGTAATTTCCTCCGAGGCGTGTTGTCTGCTCTTTCATCTTTGCAGCCTTTGTCGTAGCAAAGGATATCAACGTAGGTCAGCGTTATCATACTACAGACTCGGTTCAACAGCTTGTCCTTGCTGCAGCAACGTTTGCTTCGCTGGCAGGTGGCGTTGAGGTCCTGCAGCCTCACGGCACTCCGCAGCCTTACTGCGGCAACTCTTTGCTGATAACAGTGCTCTTACATGCATCTCACCGCTGCCATGCACTATGCTAAGCGCATACAGCAGCTCCCTCACAAGAGGCTGCTTACTCCAATGCCCAGACAGAATCCGAATCGAAGTAGTGCTTATCTAGTTCAACAGCACAGCCAACCGCAACACAACTACATGCAGCTCATCCATCGTAGAGGATTTTGACAGGTCTGGTGTTACCGATTTCGTGCAATGCGGCATGTCAGGCCTTACCTCAGGCCTGGCTTCGCCTCGACGCCCTAGATGATGTGCTCATCTCGTTGGCGGAGTAAATCCAATTTCGGTCGCATACTAGGCTTCGCGCAATCGGCATCAGACAAGAGCGTGACATGTAGACCGACGGAGGCGTGTTGTATCATGTCTTGGATGCGGCTGCAGCTGGGCATTCCAAGTACAAGAAGCAGGTCCGCCATCAGCAAAAGCGAGGTGCACAAGCAGCTTTCCTGTACTTTTCTAACTTTCCTTCTGTCTTACATTGCTTACACAACCGTTCGCTATGTTGTCATTTCTGACTTTGTGTCTTTCCCTTGCAGCGGTCGCTTTAGCGGGTCAGTGCCACTTCAAGCTTGAGCTTACCTTTGGGAGAGGGTCTCCAGATGGCTACGAAAGGGATATGATCTTCATCAACGGGCATTATCCAGGCCCGTTGCTGGAGATAGACCAAGGCGATTGGGTGGAGGTCGAAGTTGTGAACAACATGCCATTCAACTCAAGTCTTCACTACCACGGTCAGTCACACTTGACGTAACACATGAGATGTGCGACTGACATCAAAAGGGATACATCAAACGCTCACGCCCTGGTCAGATGGTGTGCCCGGACTCACTCAAAGACCCATTGCCCCAGGCGCTTCATTCACCTTAAAGTGGCATGCAGACCAGTATGGCAGCTACTTCTATCACGCTCACAGCCGTGGTCAGATTGACGATGGAGCCTACGGTCCTATGATAATCAGGCCTAAGGCCGGCATTGCTAAGCCTTTCGATCTGATCGCTCCTGCAGAAGTTGGTCTTCTCGAGGAAGCCGAGGCTGCTGCCAAGCCTCTCTTGCTGTCTGACTGGCGCCACAGAACATCCGAGGAGACATTCAACGACCAAATAGCTTCTGGTATCGAAACAGCCGTCTGCATGGATTCCCTCCTTGTCAACGGCAAAGGCGCTGTCAACTGTTGGTCCCGACAAGAGATCACACGTCATACTAGTCCGGGAATTGCACCAGCCCTTACTCAAAACAACATGGTATTGACTGACAAGGGCTGCTTTCCACCGTCACTCTTCCCGATTCTTCTAGGCGCTGGTGTAGTGACTAACCCTGGAGCCATTCCTTCGTCAGTCTTCGAAGAGTGCATCTCAACTCAAGGCAGCCGTGAAACCATCCAGGCTCCAAGCGGTAAGAAGTGGCTCGCGCTCGACGTCATCTCATCTGCTGGTGTCGGTACCTTCGCCTTCAGCATCGACGAGCATCCATTGTGGGTCTACGCTGTCGACGGCCATTATATCGAACCCGTTCGCTACAACGTCTTGACCATCGCCAATGGCGACCGCTATTCTGTCTTTGTCGAGCTCACCAACCCGGGAAACAAGAACAATTTCGGCATTCGCGTCGCGTCCTTAGCTCTTGTACAACTCATCGACACCACCGCGCTCTTCTCTTACTCTGCCGCCACAGAACACGATAGCAGCTACAAGACCACACATGGACCATACACAAATGGTAGCAGCTCAGACATTGTTTCAGTACCCTACACCAACCGCGCCGGACAGCCCGTCTCCACGGAAGTCACAGTCCTGGAGCACACGTCCACTCACCCTTTCCCAGCACAATTCCCCCAGCCCGCCCCCTCAGCCGCACAAACCTTCATCCTCACTGCCGGCAACGTAGGAAACAGCTACACCTGGGCCCTGAACGCCACACCCTTCAGCCACGCCGCCTTCGACAACATCGCACCACTGCTGTACACACCGCCAGACCTCGCCGACGGCTTTGGAAACCTGACCCTCACGACCAAAAACGCCACCTGGATTGACCTCATCTTCGTCGTGCCTGCGCTGTCACAACCGCCTCACCCCATCCACAAGCACGGCAACAGAGGCTTCATTCTCGGCACAGGCCAAGGCGAGTTCACATGGCCCGACGTCGCCACTGCTGCAGCTGAGAGGCCCGAGCTTTTCAACCTTGTGAACCCGAGTTATCGCGATGGGTTTGTGACGCCGGCTACTGCGCAGGCGCCGACTTGGTTGGCAGTCAGGTACCAGTCGACGAACCCGGGTGCGTGGATGTTGCATTGTCATATCCAGAGTCACTTGACGGGAGGTATGGCGGTCGTGATACTAGATGGTGTGGACGAATGGCCAGAAGTGCCAGAGCAGTATCAGAATTGAGGGGTGAGCTGGATAGACGGGGTGACTGGGGGCTGGCATGAAATATCTTAATGTTTATTCTCTTTTTTTCTTGTGATTAACAATATACTACTGAATTCTTCAAATCACTGTTTCACGCTAATGACAACCTTGCCGAAGTGGCCACCGCTGAATAAGTACTGTAACGCCTTGTCTGCCTCCTCGAACTTCCACACCTTGTCAATGACGGGCTTGATCTTCTTCTCGTCATAGAACTTCAGCATGAGCTCGAACTCGTCGCGTGGGCCGTTGATGATGCCCTTGAGGGTGACATTTCTCTTCAAGCACAGCAAATTGGTGTTTGTCCTGTCACCCTCTGCGTCCTGCTTGCCAGAGAGGTAGCCAATGCATGCAATCAGACCACCAAAGCGCACTGCTTCGAATGACTTGCGCAGCGTCTGCGCACCGCCGACTTCGATGACGACATCTGCGCCGCGGTCGTTTGTCCTTCTCAGAACTTCATCGTCCCAGGCTGGAGTGCTGCGGTAGTTGATTGTCTCTTTGGCTCCCAGCTTTTTGGCGCGCTCGAGCTTCTCATCAGAGGACGATGTGACAATCACATCTGCGCCTGCCGCGCTGGCGATCTGCGCAGCAGATATTGATACGCCGCCTGTGCCCTGACACACGACTGTCTCGCCGGCACCGATGATTTCGCCCTTGGGGCGCATGCAGTTCAGACTCATCCATGCCGTGACCGCCGCAATTGGCAAGCATGCCGCTTCGTTGAATGAAAGGTACTCAGGCACCTTGAGCAGGCCGTATGTTGGAAAGACGCGGTACTGCGTGAGTACACCAGGAAGTGGGTTGCCTAGACCGTTGCTCATATCGCGCGCTTGCACCTGTCCGGTTATGTGTGTTTGAGCGAAGGTCGAGACGACGCGGTCACCTTCCTTGAGCGCGAAGGCGGGGTTCTTGTAAGGGTCGGTGGTGTTGTTGGAAGAAGGGCCGACAGCGACAACAATCCCGCACATGTCGCTTCCAGGTACAACTGCGGGTGGCTGCTCGACTTGCTTGTGGTGGTTGTAGAGGCCCATGCAGACTGCAGCATATTAGGGCCCGGTCGCGCAACAGTCGGCGGGATTTGACGTACCCTCGGTATCTCTGTAGTTCAGCGAAACTGAATGGATCTCGACAAGGACCTCGTCCTCGCCCGGTGTTGGAATATCCGTCTCCTCCATGTACAATTTGTCAAGACCGTCCTGGCCCGACTTCCACTGCTTGATCGTCTTCGGTGGCATGTTGTGTATGAGCTGTGTTGTCGCAAGGGCTGTCTCAATTTCGCAACTTTCCGATGAGCGAGTACGTTGACGTAGATCTAAACGAACTTGAAGAAGAAGTTGTAAGGGTGAGCGAATTGGTGCTCTTCAATTGATTCTTTGCGATCGGCTTCTTCTTGCTAGCGAACAATCCCGAAACCTCAGTAAGCCAATCTCGGCGATCCTGCGAAAACGGTGGGGTCGGCATGTTCTAAGTATGTCCAGCTCTTTTTTCAATCCTTGGTAATCGTCTTCGGGTACAAGTCGCCGAACCGCAAATGTCAATCTCGAAACAGTCCTGACAGCGGAAACAAAGCCCTATGAGGTTGCGCAAGTGGGGAAGCCTCTGACATATATACCCTATCATGACGATGCGGGTGCTCAAATGTGCTGTTGGCAAGCATCGGGTCTAGACGTCAGTGGCCGGGATAGCCCGAGCGGCCGAGGTCAGATAGCCATTCACCCGTTCGCAACCGCTATGGGCATCCAGAACACGATACTACAAATCTTACAAAGCCCAGCTGCGCGGCCGGCTTCGATTGCGATAGGCTCGGTATGGCTAACGTCATTCAAGCAGGCTGTGCTGTGCTGCCCAGGGCTGCAAGGGAAGAGAGCTGGGCTTGGAGCACGAAAATGTGTCGCGTGGTGTCATGACAGCCGTCGTTCGCGGGGCAGATTTGCGTTCGGAACGACGTCAGAGACAATATCGACAGCGATGCATCGTCGATGCACATGTCCAAACGACAACAACTCGATCTGCCCATGCTGAAGATCATGACCCAAGGATTGAGCGGAGCTTCAGGCGCAACATGAGTACCCGCACAAACACGCGACATGCACCCTGCTGGACTCTTCAGACAGCATGCACGATTCTGTCGATGCTCGCTACTTGAGTACCTACGTACCTATGTATTTGTGCACATGAACACCTGAGTGGACAGTCGCAATGTCCTCATTATCGTCGCGTGTATGAAATCTACTCGAAGAAATGTATTGCCGACTTGGCGTCGTAGGTCCTTCTCACTGTTGTTACAGGGAGCAACTCTTCTTTCAGCACCACCATCATAGTACCATTCGCCGACTGCTCAAAGGTGTCAAGTATACAAAACTGCGTTGGCTTTGATCGCCACAGATGACAGGTGCGATTCGCTCCCTCTCCAAGGCATGACCCAAGCTTCTTGAAGCGCCGAATGAGGAGACAGGGTTGGCGCTTAGGGAATCTTGGAAGGCAACCACGGCACGCCATGAACGGCGTCCAGCATGGGTGAAGCTGTCACAACTTTGGGTCTTACTGTGCGATCGGCTGGGTATGCAGGTCTTCCAATACTAGTGGTACGGAGGCGGAAAAATGTGCATGCACACCACGAGTGGGATTCTTGACTACCAAACCTGAATCTTACTGACTACTAAACGCCCATACGAAGCATAGCCACATGAGCGGTCAAGTTCCCACTCATAATCCGGATTGTGACTAACAAGGCGAGCATGGACAAAGTATTAAGATGAATGCAAGGTTACGTCTTGTTCATGTTGTTGCCCCAGGTATGGAGATCGACGAGAAGACCATGAAGCTCGGTTTTCTCCCCACCGTCAACAGTGTGCAGCAGCCAGTTCTGCTCACATTCAAGCACGAGCTCGGGCACGGAGCAAGGCTGAACAATGGCAAGTGCCAGCTTTTCGATCCCCAGCATGAGAACCCAAAGCGCAGCAGACACTTCAAAGCCGCCGATCTCGACGACATAGATGTCGTGCTCAACCCAATCGTATCAACACAGCAGTTTTCCAATCAATCGTGTGAGGCACAACTTCTTGAACTCGGAGAGGCCATGGAGAGCATCCATGATGCGCTCCAGGGTAGCTACACTACAGTCGACGTGTTCGGTCCATGCGCGGGCTCAGCGTACTAGGATCTAGAATCCAACGGTAAGCGCATGATATTGATGCCTGAGCTCGTCGCGCGTCATCTTGCGGCGAGGCAGAAAGACCTTAGCTCAGTAGTCGATCAGCTCCGGCTCACTATGACCTAGAGGCTGTTAGAGATGACATTCAGGAGCTTTGCGGATACCGACCAGGACTATCTGGCAACAGGTGGCAGCCGATGGTAACCCGGGCTCGTCTTCAACAGGATCCGCCATCATAAGAACTCCGGTGACGGCCTCCTGTTCGCAGCTGGTGCCGACTAAATTGAATCCATTGTCCCTCTTGTCGGCGTGAAAGACAGTAAGAAAGCCGTCGGTGGTGTTTCCAGATTCGGCTTCGGTTGTGTCTTCGTCGTTTTCTAGGTTCACGAACCTGTCTTCGTCTTTATTTTATTTGCCTCAGTGACGATCACGTCTGTAGCCATCAGAGGCTCCAGTGTTGTTCGAAAGGTCGGGTGGAGCATCAATGAATGAATTCACGCGAACAGTTGGTAGCGCTTGTCTTTGTATCGATAATAGCTAATTTTTCCTGACCTAGGACGATCACTACATACACAGCTCAGACTACGCAAAATTCCCCCAAACCAGCTTATCATTGTCGTCCTCCCATCATTCTTGATGCTCTGTCACAGTCAGATGGCAGAGATTCAGTTAGATTTGGCGGCATCAAGAATCATCCAGCGCGTCAAGTCTTGTCATCCAATGTGGCCCGTTCATGTCATCGATTCCGTCGAGACTATCGCTCTCCCCGTATCTCACGTGCTCCTCGTATCCCTCATTCTCCTCGTATTCCTCATTCTCCTCGTCCACTTCGTCCGCTTCTTCAGTCTCGTCTTCTGATATGTCTATGGCGGTCTCCGGATACAACTCGCTGTTACTAAGACTCCCTGCCCTTGCACTCAAGCTAGCAAGCTTCTTACCTAGCGCATTGATCGGGCCGTTAGTCTTCACTTTGCCGCTCAAACCGTTCTTGATCTGGCTGCTCACCGCATCCGTACTGCGTTCTACATGCCCCTCAGTGCCATGACAGTCTCTGTTGATATCGTCGGCGACTTGCTGGTACAATGGCTGGGATGGCGAGTTAAGATTCAATATGCCATTCTTTTTGCACCATCTGTTGATACTGCGGTACATCGCTCGTCGCTCTGCAGGGGTCCATTGGTTTCGAGGTCGGCCTTGGACATGAGCTTTATCGTACTGCCTGGCGGTAGCCTGAAGCCCTTTCTTGTATACTTCTACCCAAGCCTTGCTGTTTGGATCCATTGGACGCTCAAACGCTGCTCTACGAACGCTGCATGTAACGTAGGCGTTATTATCCTTGCGAAACACTCTGAAGAATGCTTTTGCCACAAACTCCTCTCCGCCTCTGGTCCAGGTGAACTCTTTGCCGGTTACCCTCTTCCAAAGCTCGTTGGTAGGTGCAGGTATCATGTGCTCTCCTAAGTTGGGAAGCACGTACGTATCTTCTGTGTTTGTGGATGAGCCTGGCTTTATCCCCGGTAGAACATCATGCTGCACGAAATTCTTCTCAAGCCCATCCTTGTCGAGCGCTTTGAACTTGAAAGTAGCTTTGATATTGCCTGAACGATCTCGCTTGATGGTCTCGTTGTTGTGATGCAGCCTCAAGTTGAAATCGGCATCAAAATCTGCGACGTGATCCAAGTGGTCATCTCCCGGTGTAACGGTAGAGGAAGCGCCAACTTCGTCGTCTGGAGTGACTATTGGCAAGTCAGATGCCACAGAAGTTCTTGTCCTTGGATTTGAGCGTAATCGGTGTACTGTGTCGTTCAGAAAGTCCCAGAGTTCAACGAAGTCCTCCGAAGGAATGTCGGGCAACGTGATTGCGCCACCACTGGCAACATCACAGTAGTCGGCCAACATTTCTCTTGCTATCCCGAAGTTGAACAGCTCGGTAGAATGATCTCGTTCAACAACCCTATGTTGCGACAGACGAAGTCTCCACATTGCGCCCGGCACGAAGGCGTTACGCATGTCGATAAGCTCTTTCGTTGATCGCTGGACGGCATCGCCAAAGTAAGCATTGAAGTGTCTCTGGAGGGTGCTTTCGTTGAGCCAAATGAATGTCGATTCGTCTTGCTTCGTTGCTGCCAACGCCAGATGGTGGTAGAGATGCATCCAGATTCGCTCTTCATCCTCGGAAGACATCCTGCCCGCTGCCACTGAGGCGTCAAATGCGATGCACCGATACTTTACGAATCAGACTCCAAGATATATAATCTCACTGGAGTCATGTTTGCTACCATCAACATGACAATGAGTGCTGTTCTGGTGACTACGATCATGTGCCATAAACCTCACAGAGCACGGCACAAATGACACGCCAATCTCCTTGCGCTCACATGGCTTCCATAATCTCCACTATTGAAAGTTATTCGAGATACAAGCGTTATGCATTACCAATCCCGATCGCTCAAATGAGCCTTGTACATCATGGATACCTTTCCATCGTCACATCCGCCCTGAAACCACCCCATAACGACCTGCTCTGTAACTTCCTTCACGTGGCCAAACTGCGCTCTCAGCAGAGCGATAGTCGTCTTTGCCCTCCGTCTCAACCACTGGTCATACAGACCCAACCTCTCGCGGTACTCAGCAGTGATCTCCTCTTCGCTGACGCCTTTGTTCAGGAACGCTTCAACATGTCCCACTTTCCAACGAGGATAGTTACCAAGCTCAACTTTCATATGTGCAAGAAGGGCACGCGCTATCTCCGCATTGGATGCCATCGATTCGACGAAGTTAGGATGCAATTGCGATCGGTGTCGAGGGTGTGGGACGCGTAACTGTGACCCTATACTCTAACTGAAGACATTGGGTGTTTTTATGGCAGCAATTCATGGTATACTGATCTTCGCACATGGCGTCCAGAAAACTTTCGTGTTTGATGCCGTCCTTGCACAGCCGCAGAACCAAAGTTTGTGATCATGACAAGCCAACAGCATGACGGACCGTTTCGAGAGACGTAGCGTTTTACAGCCTGGACTTGTCGTTCTCAAAGTCGTTGAGTTCTCTCCGATTCACAGATCGAGGGCTGTTGCCGAATTCCTTCGCTCCTCTTTCTTGCAACTCGCTCTCGCTCTTCCACTTCCATGCTCTGTCCTTCTCCGCGCCGTTGCTCTTGCCGTTTATCACATTCAGCAAGTACTTGCCGACATTCGGCATGAACTTGTACGAGTGAAAGCTTCCACCGACCGCGATGTAGACATTATTCAATCGATCATCCGGATGTCTTGATAATACCCAATCTTCTGTCGGCGTGACCGCATCGTAGCAAATGCGCCAGCGGTTAGGACTTCGCTCGCTCGTCCATTCCGGCATGTTGCTTTCGATGACCTTTTTGCTTTGTTGAATAAGCTCCGCGGGAACTTGCATCTGATGGTTTTTGCTTGGCACAGTGATGCGCCGCCCGGAAGAAGTAGTCACAGTGTTGATAAACTCAGTTTTGATGTCGTTGACCTTGAGAGCTGGTAGGTGGTAGTAAGGGGGGATGATATCGACCTCGCCACCAATAACCACGACAGGCAATTTCGTGTCCATCATATGTTTCGCCTCTTCTTCGCTGAGGTCATAGTAAGCTGACAACCTTCCAACGGCTGTGACCTGCCGCTCCATTACATCCTTGTCTGCAATGCCGAGTCTGTCCTCAAGAGGCGATAGTAAGCTGCTTGTCCAGGCACCTGCTGCTATTACCACCTTGTCGGCTGTTAAGACTGTCCCGTCCTGTAGTTTCACTCCTGATAGGCCTTGTCCACCATCACGCATCAACATGGCCTCGACTTCACCTGTCACTCGTTTGGCACCTCGGCTCTCCGCAATCCGCAGGTAGGCCTTGGTAGCACTTGCTGCATCTACCCACCCAGCTTCAGGATTGAAGTATCCTTTCCCTAGCTTGTTGCTATCAATCCCTTTGAGCACGTCATGCTCTTGAACGAGATGTTTCGCATCAACCTCTTTTACGACATTCGACCCTCTCTCTTCGAATGTCTTCCGCACACCTGATCGAAACTCCTGACTCTGATCGGAGCCATCGAATACGGTCCACCCTGCTTTGTGAAAGTGCCCCTGAACCTCCATACCCCAGAACCAGAAGTGGATGGCTTCATAGGCAAGATTGCAGTACAATGGCGAGGTGTAGTCCGTCCGGATAATGCGGTTGATATCAATCGCTGCAGCATTTTTGTCCTGCACTGGGCTGTCCGGGGACCATCGGTCGACTATGGTGATTCTTGATGCATCGCGGTATGCTTTAGAAGCATGCACAGCGAGGGATGTGCCAAATGTACCAGCGCCAATAATCAAAAGGCTCGGTCCCTGCTCTTGCTGTGCCATTGAAGTTTTGGGGCCTAATTATCAGTCTAGTTTGTCGAGTCTAGTATTCGACATGCTCCTACGAAATTTGCTGATATGTTGTTAATCCTCTCGGCAAAGCCCCGCGTCATGGTGCGGATCCGGTGGACAGATGACTCGCGGAGCGATCTCCGCTTTCTCGAAGTGGCACGGAGATCGACAACCGACGAGTCATGGCGCAAAGCTCTGCTTGCAACGAACTACAGCCTACATGTCACGTCTGTACATCTACAGCTTGTCGTGCCCAGTACCCTTGCGATCTTGCAAGCTGGTAAGGTGTCTGGGAAAAGGCTTTGGGCGCAAGTTCTGGGAGCTTTAGACGATCTTCGATGGAAACTTTGCGTTCAAAGGGTTTGAGCGGGACGACATGGAAGGAAGTATCGGGAATTGCGACGCTTGGAGGTGGTGCAGACCAAGACTGGAAAGAGAAACCGCATTTAGTTCTTAAAGCTGATATACACCATGTAGTTGCCTGTGTAGCCTGACAAGAGCCAGGTTTGTCATCATAAGTACGTAGATAAGCTGAAATCTTATATTGCCTACGGCATCGTATCTGCCGCATACATGGCTTTCGACTGCTATGGTTCTTTTGCAGACTTCAGCTGCAGAACCGCCAAGAGGCAACAGACGCGCCTACTTCCTGCACCACTACGTTGCATCAAGCCTCGCACGATTTCCGAGACTACCGATCTATTTCGAGCTTGCACCAAGACCTGTGATCTCACTTCCACTGTTAGACCTGTCACATGCTGGTCGCATTATTGCTTGGATCACCGATTGGTGGATCTGATAAAGGCTATCAGAACCGCACAACAAGCAGTGCTTGCAGCAGTGAGCTCATGCCTCTTTGCATGTGTCAAAATGGCCAGAGTGATAGCGAACAGGACGGCGAAGGTGAGAAATATGCGGATCGATCCGTATGCGGCCTTTAATGTGTTGATCGACAGCACGACAAAACACCTTGATCTCCAACAGCTGACTGATCGATGTAAACATCAATCACGAGATCAGTCTATCAGCTCTACTTCGTCATCAGTACAAGTGCCAGGTAGGCGGTAGCTCACCTCCAAGCCCTTCGATGGCAAGGTCTGCGTCGGATTAGACAAATCATACTACATAAGCTACCACTGCCATAGCCCAGGACTGAACCTTGGAGAACACGTGACCCAGAAAACAGATACTGGTGTCCGAGAACGACGTACAGAGACTCAGTATCTTGTTGACGCTTACGGACGTCTTGTCCAGATTCCGTTCTAAGATGCGGTTCTTCGTTGTTGGATTAGACTGCCTACAGCTGAGGTTGGCTTTAACCGCTGTGTCGTATGTACTTACCTAGACTTTCTTACGTGTTGGCTATATAGAGAGAGTTTTTGGGCCCCAGTGTATGAGATTGATGATCCCTGGCGGGCTCAGGAGTTCGGTTCAATGTTCAGGTGCAGAATCCGAAGTCTCTAGTGTTAGTACTGTAAGCATGACTATGGTAGCCAAGATTCGCACCTGCAGAAAACGTCAAATCATTACAGGAACCTCTGGACGCACAAGGCAGCATGTCCACGTGGCACAGCAGTACATTGTTAAAATGGTGATACGTTCAATTCGTAGATCGTGAGATATTACATCTTGTCGCTTATACAGGAATACCCAAATGCATCCCACGCGTCCACCTAGACGCATCCCAAAACAACAAAACGCCTTGCTAAATGCATCGATAGCGTGCTCTCTAAGTATATGAGAGAGCAGAGCAGGTAAATGGGCTACGGACGTCGCCGCCGGTGTACTGGTGAATGATGTCCTCAACGGAGGCATAAGTACCCGCGCCCAGAATCACAATGCCGATGATGAAAACACCGGCGTTGAGGAACGTCAAAGCAATGTTCTTGGTGCTGGAGAAGCACCCACCTTCCCTGACAAGCTGGAACCAGAACAACGCAGGGAAGTAAAAGGTGAAGCCCGAGATGAAGAGGGAGGAGATGAGACCGAGGAGTGCGTTAAAGAAAGGGATGGCTTCCGCAATGATCCAGCCGATGATCGTGATGATGGTGATCAAGCAGAACCAGACGCCCCAGCCGCGCGCACCCTTGACGTAGCGGATTGGTGAGTTGGGGAACGCGCGGTCCATGATGTACCTGCCAACGACGGTTCCGTTGATTGAGCCGGAGATGAAGATGACGGGCAGAGCGATACCGAAGGCAATGCGTGAGACGGTGTCGCCAGCCGAGAGCAGGGCGGGAGACTTGACATCAATGCCGACAAAGGCGTAGATAAGGGCACCAGTCAGGGTGTAGATGAAGATCTCAATCAAGCCAAGCGCCCAGATAGACTTGACGTAGTCCTTGGGTGTGTGCATCTCAGACATGAAGGAGAACTGGCAAACGGCGAAGGAGTAGGCGAAGACGATATTGGTGGTTGCCAAAAATGCCTCGTAGAAGGTGGTGCCCTCGGGAGGGTATGCGGACCAGGGCACGGCGGCCAGACCACCGGGTGCATTGTGCGCCTGAACGCCGGTTGCGATGATGGTGACGAGGATAGCCACAATGATACTGACAAAGTCGATGTATCCAAGAATGGCAAACTCAGCGAACGACGGCGGAAGTGCCAGTACCAGAAGAATAACCAGGGAAACAACACTCCACGCCAGCGCGCAGATATCAAGGTTGCTGATGATGTTGATGAAGGCGATGGTACCAGTCAGAGCGTGGGATCCAACAAGCAGAATGAGAAATAGCGCGAACATGACTCCAACGAGCTCGTATCCGAAGCGGCCCCAGATTAGCTGAACGGCGTCTGAGTAATGATTGACGTGCGGGTAGCGCATCTTGACCTGACCGACGACATATGACGTATAGATGGCAACCAGACCAAGGCCAATGCACATGATGACACCAGCGATCATCCCAAGCTTTGCGAACGCGCTGGGAATACTGAGAGAACCAAGGGCGATGGCCTCGACAATCAGACAGATGGTAAGACGCTTCCATCCTAGACGGTTGAATCGCTCAGATCCCTCCTGGACAGTGGCGGTCTTGTCGAGAGGCATGTTGAGCTCGGGGTCGCTCTTCTTGCCCTCGGAAATGTCGTCAAATCCCGCATTGTACACAGGAGGGTCTGCGCCATAACCCCGCTCCGGGTAGGACCTTTGGACTTCCTGCATATTGGAAAGATGCTCTTCAAAGTGATGTAGAAACAAAGAAGGAGGATGCGGTGGGAATATCAAAAGGCGGGGATGAGGCCTTGTTATGCGTTCGGTCCGAGCGGCGAGCTAACCCAAGGCGAGGCTTGAAGCAGCAGTTGAAGTGCAGGTCGCGACGGAACCTTGGGACGGAAGGACGGTTAAGCGGTTGGCGACAGCGACGAACCGTTGTTAATTGCCTGGGTTGGTGTTGGAGTCGCGATGCAAACCTTATGGCCCACGGGCGACGTGTTCTATTTTGTACTCGTCCAGCTTATCTGCCACTTCCCCAGATGTGTAATAGAATGATGGCTATCAGAGACTACGCTCCGCGCTCCAGGACGCTGCGACCGAAATTGACCGGACGCGGCAGTGAGCAGCTCGAGTCGGGGTCAATTCTCGGGGCTGAACGCTGCCAACGGGCACATCCAGGTAGCCATTCACAGCGAGAGAAGTCGGCCCACCGTTGAGGTTGCATCCAGACAAGCCTTCCGCCAAGCGGGAGGCTGAATCTGGCAGAGCGCCCAACTTCAGAGATTTAATTGGCTTCTGGAGGTGTTCAAACATATCGAGCATGCAATCCTTCACTCCGCGTTCTCCAGAGCACCGGTCTGGCCGCATGCTGGAAACGCCCTCTGGGGACGACACGCCCTTTGGCGTAGCAGCCCATGGCATCGTGAAGGCGCTTTGTCACCGCTGTGGCGTGCGCCCAGCAGGCCCTCCAGCGCCCCTGGTGCGGCGAGGAATGACGCGCTCCACTTGGTGCGCTGCAGTTGACGTAAAATTTCGAAAATTTTACGTTGCGCACACCTGCAATAGAGGGACGTGCAGCCCTCACGCGTGGGCGCTCGGTTTCGAATGCAGCAATGATCGCTGACATCACGACGCACCTTTTGCGATAGATGCAGCTGCGTTGGCTGGCTGCCCTGCGAACCGCAGATAACAACGACGCACAGTGACGATGGGCATCGAACGCCACCAATCTGAACGACTGCAGCCCTACCCGCGCCCGTCCAGCAGCCTTCCATCTTCGGCCTCGGTGAGTTAGTCAAGCTTCCGCGATCCGCACTATCCCGGCAGTGGCGCGCCTTAGCCAGAGCCGCCGAGCTGGTGCCGGTTTAGGTAAGCCAGCTATCCCGGCTAGTACCGAGGCAGTAATTTGTGACATTGCATTCGTGATGCTCGTGCCACATGTGGATTCTGGAAGGGTAATGAAAATGTTCCACTGCTGTGGGAAAGGTAATAGAATAAGTAAACAGCGCCCTTGACGCTCGCGTGCTTATCTCTACCCCGTGCACATCCTGGAGTGCATGACGGGGGCATCGAGGGTCGCACAAATGAGCCAATTACAGTCGGTGCAAACGTGTTGAAGAAGGCGCGTGTCGCGCGACCTTCTGTACCCCAGATGAACCCTTCGTTCGTTCTGATTCTCGGAATCGAGATAGGTACACACTCGGAGACAGATTTTGGGTTGGCTTTCCGAGCCAATGAGCTTGACCGCCGTTTCGACGCTACGCGCTATTTGTCGATCAATACCAAATGGGCTGCAATCGTTATCTTCTGGGTACCTTGAGCTGTTAGAGCGGTAGAAGCTGTGGGAGCTGACAGGAAATTGGAGCAGCGGGTTTGCGGGGTAAGAGCCGGCCTCAAGAGTATAGAGAAATGTTGGTACTAATCATCGCGATCTGATGCGTAGTGCTGCTGTATGAAGGTCTAGGCATCTTCAATACTCAATCAAATCTGACTAGACTGCAATCCCCTTACTTACACTCGAGAGGTGCCAGTAATGCTGGACAACCGAGATCGCTAGCTAGAATGAAGCGAGGAAGGGGTGTGCCCAGCCCATGCGAGGCTACTGCAGGTCCTCTTTCCACTTTACTCTTCAGCTTTGACTCTCGTTTGATGAGACCTTGATTAGCTCCTCAAGCACATGCGGATCGTGCTGTCTCTCCTCAGCGCCTCTCGACGACCTGCTTTCTTCTGTCTCCTGCAGGTGTGCGTCTGAGGCAGTAGAATTGGGCGTGAAGTCGAATATACGATGTTCACCTGTCTGGTTAGTGGACTATTGGCACAATTGATAGTAATGACGTACAATTCAGCCATGCTGTGCCCGTCATTGGATCTTCAACGTCCCAATCTTCAGTCAGGAAGTGAGCGAATGCGCCATGGGTGACGAGAACGATCTATTCAATTAGGGTGCTGCGTGTGCTTCGGGAGGGGAAGTATTACCTGCTTCTCCGGTCGTTCCAGCAAAAAGCTCCTGAGGTCTGCTGCACGTTTCGATATCGCGTCCTTCTCGTACGCCCAGTAGCCTTCCTGGCCCAAGATGAGTAAGCACTTCGCTCGTGTGATTGGCTCACATACCTTGCTGTTCCAGCCTTTGGTGACATATGAAGCATCGATTTTGTTATAGTCAAATGGTAGCTCACCCTCTGCAAAGAGAGCTGGTAGAATGTGCTTCACGTCGTCTGCCGTATCTGCGAGGCCAACATCACAACCAATGTTGCTGACTTCTTGCAATGGCGGTAGGAGAACAAATGATACCTCTTTTCGTGCTAGTGCTGGGCCCAGACTCAAGGATGCAGTCTGAATGGTCCGTCGCAGGGGTGACGAGAACACAATATCGATATCGTTGTGGTACTTGAAGGCGGATTGGAGAGTGCTGCATTGCCCTTTCCCTTTCGCGGTTAGGACTGCGTCACGTATAGTGTAATTGCGCTGCGGTGGTGTGAGATTATTTGACAATAGGGAGCTTCCAAAAAATCAAAAAAGACATTAAAGAAAACAAAAGATGTACTTACTGTCGCATTGTGCTCGCCTTGCGCGTGTCGAATGATGTGGATTCTTGGAGGCATGATGATGGGGTTGTTGTTCTCGCGTTGCCCTTCGTCAAGGTGGGGAGTTGAGGCGAGGTGTTGAGTCACAAATGCTGATGCCGCTAATCGTGGTGGCGCTTCGTTAAGGTGAGACCCTGTTGTTCGAGTGCGATTGCAGTTTGACGCGTCTATATCTCCTGTGCAACGCTGCGGTTCTCTTGTCGAGCTCTTGCTTCAACTTTTCGTAGTTCGAGAAAGGGCAACTTTGCCGGTGACGTCAGCGCTAGCCTCCCCTGGCGCAGGTGGGTCGTTCACGATAAGAACTCGGTGGTGCTTCATACTTTCAACGACCTCTGCCGGTACCAACACTGAAGAAGCGTGATTGAATGTTGCACACAAGATTTTGTTCTTCTCTTTCCACAATTGCCAACCGACTGCTGTAACCATGGACTTACCTCTGCAGCGGAAGACTTACTCGAGTGCATCACAGCCACCAAACTGACTAGATTGTTTCCGGCTACTGCGTTAGGCTTCCTCACAGGTTTGCCGTGGATGTTGCGCGGCTTTGGAGCGCTGTCGCATTATGTTAAAAGCTGAATCACTGGTCGTCTTCTTTCAGGGATTCGATGCAGTCCTGGCACGAGTATTGTATATATAACCTTAACTTTAAGGGCTACGAACAGAGCAATCACGCTTCGACATCGGTGCGAGCGATGCTTTTGTACTAGGCTTGGCGCAGCGTGCTTTTGTATTGGGCTCGGCGCTGTAATGTTTTACATAAAACCCCCGCTGCCGTGCCCCAACATCAAGAAACCAGAGAAATCCGACCTTGACCAGAATGTAGCAGGTTGAAAACTATGCACTTATCATTGAGTGCTGGGCGATATTTTTACCTCACCATACAACCTTCATTGATAGTCTTTCAACAAACATGTATTTGGTTACAGCTATGATGTTCCAAAACGCATCGGATACCTACGACAGCCTGTCAGATTGTTCCGATGTTAACAATATCTTTGCTCATAATCTGGCGATGTTCGCAATCTGTACCCTGATCCTTCTTTGCGGGTTAGTCTACAAGTACGATTCATGACCTTTGATGGTACTAATCAATGTACAGCACCTTGAGTTATTGCACCATTGACAGAGAGATAGAAGGTCCCAATGCATGGTTGATTCGATTGCACGTACTTGAGGAACTGTACCCGTCAACACTATATCGTGAATGGCACAAATTGGATAAACTCAATCACCCATACGGAAGGCAGATTAGCAGTAAACATCAAATTTGGTAAGTTGAACAGCTGTGACATTCTATACGGGCTTACTGACCAAGATCAAAGCATGATTTGCTTGGAATGCATGAACGCAAGCCATCTGGTACGGGTGTTGGGTTGCCGTCATGTCTTCCATACACGATGTTTCGATCGATGGTATGTTGATTTCTGTAAGGAGTACTGTCCCTTGTGTTTGTGCCTAGTGTCTGCTGTATAGGATACCTTTCGTGGCAATGAATAGAACGAGGGCCGTGCTCAGGAGACCTCTTACAGGTACAAAACTGCATCAAATTTTGCATTTTTTCTCTGGTCAGATTGTATCAGATGCTGATCAATACTATTCGCAAATGTCAATATCGAAAACATGAAAATGAACAGCGACGTTTCCGCCTTCAACCAGCCAATCCAGCCAAATGCAACCTCAGTACACATGCCTCCAACCCTTCTCCATACCGCTATGCTCAGTCCAGCCTTCGGCCTCATCAAGCTTCTTGTTCAACCTCACCGCGCGCCACTTGACCAAGCTCGCACTAACGATACACGCCGCGCACCCAAACAGTATCAACCCACCACCAAGACGGTAGTACGGCTCCTGGCTTGTAGGAAAGAAGTACGGACTAAACCAATGGCTGACCTGTGAAATGCAATCTGCAATCGCAATCAGCGCGGCCTTCTTACTTCGAGGCGCTGGGACAAGCGTCGTCTCCCATGACAGCGGCAGGTTGAACCCGGAGTATGTGCCGCTGATGAGCAAAACAAGGCCGAAATAGCGCGCCCCAATGTTCAAGGTGCCGATGAGCATGCTTGCGCCTGCAGCAGAGAAGACAACGGGGACAATGATGTGGTAGTAGGACTCTTGGAAGCGACCGGATGTGTGAGCTAGGCCGCACGCGGCGGCGTAGGCGACGGCGTAGGGAGGGGCTTGGACGAGGTAGGTAGTCAGTTTGTCGAAGCCGAAGGTGTCCATGATCTGTGGATGTTAGTGGCAATGATTAGAGAGTAAAGCAAGAGGAACGTACCGAGGGCATGCAGTCCTTGAAGCTTTGGGCTGTGACAAGTGAGAAGTGCATGAGGCAGAAGAACCATGTGAAGGGGTCCTCGGCTGCTTCTTTCAGCCCGTCCCATGTGCCGCCATTTTCTTCGTACACGCCACCATTGGAAACTTGAACGCGATACTGCGCCAACTCCGACTCTTCTTGTGACAACCAGCAAGTGTTGTGCGGCCACGATGGAAGTAGGAAGTATCCGGCGCAGGCGACAGTAATTGATGCTGCGCCCTCAATAATGAAGAACCATTGCCAAGCGTGCAGGCCCAGTACATCTTCCATATTAGTTAGTATACCTGCCGCAAGAAAACCTGAGAGGATGTTGGAAATGGTGTTTCCGGCGTGCCAGATGGCCATGCGCATGGGGTTCTCTTCTTTGGTGTACCAAGAGGAGGTCACTTGAGGGTCATTAGTATTCATATGATCTGATAGTTGGGATGAGCTTACTCAGTGTGATACCCGGGAAGAATGGGGCTTCTGAAAGACCGAAGAAGAAACGGCAGACCGCAAAGCCAGCGCCGCTGGTCATGGCCGGCATGCAGATGGTGCCAATACTCCAGCCCATCATCATGGACGGAAGCAACCATCGAGGGTCGGCTTTCGCAAGCCAGAGATTACCGGGAACCTGACCAATGAAGTATCCAATGTAGAATGTCGAGATACCAGTGTTCCACAAAGTGTCGTTCATGTTGAGGTCTTTCTGCAGGCCCGCTAGACGCGCATTGGAGACATTGATGCGGTCGAGGTAGCTTTTGTCGTCAGTAGAGGACTTGATGTCAGTGAGAAATGACTTATTTCATCAAATACATGAGAGTAATGCATGGCATGAGCCTCCAGTCAAGCTTGCTGACCAGTTTCTTGTTTAGCGCTGCCATCTGCTCCTCGCTCAGATGACGAAGCGTCTCAAAGCGAGCTTGTATCTGCTGAGGTGTGATGCAAAGGGCCTCAGCACTGACTTCCTTGGAACCGAATTCAGTCTTCTTCTCGTCGGATATAATGTCTGCCATGGCGATGGTATTGCTAAACGTTTGAAGAACCGTTCGAAAGATGTTCGAATGCCTTAGTGAACTGATCGATGCTTTTACAACCGGCATTATACAGACCTATATATCACAACGCTTCTTATAGACACCTTGAAGTTTTGGTCGTCGAATGGCGGTAGCGTGCTGCGCAAACGAGCATGCCGAGCTAGATGTGCGGGGCCCAAATCTGGGGCCCCGGATTCAACGAACTATCGCAGAGGCCCTATGCCACGGCCGTGCACTAACGGTTCCTCTGGCCAGATAGAATTCGCCGAGAAGACACGGATGTCTGGCGTTGGTGTGGTTGATGAAAGAGGCGGCGCGCACACAGGACGGATAGGCAAGCTACCCGTTCAGAGACGGCACGGAAAGGGTCGATGCTACGGAAAGACAGGCCAACAGCACGGCGGCCGCGGGTAGTAGGCGGAACGCGCATTGTATGTACCATGTCCACCGTACATACTGGAGGTCGTGAGTGATGCCGTATTGGCAAGAGCACGATGCTGGGAAGGTGAGGTCATGACGTTTCGAAGACCAATAGAGCAGAAAGAAAGATACTGCTGCTATTCCAAATTGAGTAAGTCTATACGGACACGGCTCTCTGCCTTATAATCCACAGCGACTCTGACTATTCTTGACACCGTAATTTGAATCTCGCAAATTTCGATGAATGTTCAATAAAAGTTTGAGAGCTATAGTAGCTTGTCGTCATAGATGAAGGCTCGTGTGATGTTTGCATGGTTGGTATTGCAGGGTCTTCTGAATTTTATGATGTATTGTACGCGAAGGCAATGATATTTATGGCAGCACATTGGCGATGTTTTCGTGCCCAAGCGGCCAAGCCTGTCTAAGCAGACCGGGGTTTGGCCTTTCGATAGCCTTCGTCCTGTCGTTCATACACTTGTGCCCACATCGTCATACTCACGAATTTATTTCAGCTACTGTATTGGAGTACATGACAAGATGATTGTAACGATGTGATGATACAAAAATTTTCACTTGAGGAGACCGCCCAGCCTGTTGATCACTCAATCAAGATGGCCGAGTCAGCAAGGAAGCAACCTTCTCGTACACAGTGAAGACAATGCCACCGCTGCAGACGAGCCGGCCGAGACGCATTGTGCTGCCACTCCAAAATCCACGCAGACCATTCTGAATCAAGATATCACGGAAAGCCTCACCAGTGCTTGCTCCGGCAGCGCTCTGAGCTCTTGTATTGATGGTATCGAACGGCTGTGTGGCATACACGGTGATCGTGCCAGCAATGGCGCCGGTGGCAAAAGTTACTGCACTGTTCTGAGGGAGGTCGTTCCTGCGTGATGTCTCCTTCAGCATATTGTACGAGCCCATCCGCACTGCTGACGTTGCTGACTGCTTCATGATCGTCGAGATTAGCCCTCGGTACAGGCCTGGTAGTCCTTGTGCTGAAAGAATAGACCTTGTCGCGTCGAGACCTCCATAGAAGCGGCGCTGGCCACTCTTTGCATCATCGATGAGGGCCGTCTTGATCCGCTCTGTTGGCGTCACCGCGGCCACACTCTCGACCGCACCTGCAAGCATTCCGGCTAATATGCCTCTTGACGGTGACAAGATCCCTTTCTCGTCTGCTAGACGATTGCGAATCGAGTCAAATGACAAGAAGCGTACGCCAGCTTTGAAGGCAGTGCCTATGATTAACGTAGAACAGCCTGTGTAGATTGCGCCGATGCCTTCACTACGCGTGACTTGCGCAATTGCGGCGAAAGGGTTCTTGGAGCCACCTGTGCCGGATTGCAATTGCGCGCGGGTTTTGGCAAACTCAAAGGGGTACGTGACGGTAGCTTCAACACCACCTGCAACAGCGCCGGAGAATAGCGACACAACAGCAGTCGGGCGGTGTTCCTGTGTGGGTTTTGAAACAGCGGCTTGTTTGTGTTGTGAAAGCGAGAGCTTCGGCACGGGTGTCGCCAATTGCGCAGTGGCTGTAGTTACGCTCATGGTTGCAGTGAATGATCGATGAACACGAGAATGGCCGCGCAAAACTGCGGACCGTCATCGCTTTGTACATGCATCTATGCACAGCAATCGATAGCTTGCACGGTAGCACTGGTGTCGCAGCGTCTGAAGCCGCCGCCCCACACGGCTCGCAAAAGACGGTTCCGTCGGCTGCATGCACCAGCTTGCCTTCCCGCTCATGTGCTAACCGTGCGAGTTCCTCTCCCCTTGCCTCCTCCATCCGTCTCAGCGAGACTGTCCTCCCGCTGCATTGCGCAGTTGCACTGCAACTCCACACCAAGGCCATGAGCCCTAGACCATCCGTCTCTGCGCCGGAGAAGGTGCGCAAACGCGTTGCCGAGGCCTGTGCCTTCTGCCGCCGGCGAAAGGTCAGCCGACTCACCACCTTCATCTGCCGTCACTGAGTCCCACAGATCAAGTGCAGCGCGGAAAGGCCTTCATGTGCAGCCTGTAAGACATACAGCAAAGTCTGCAGCTACGAGGGCGGCCGAGACGCCAACGCCGCTCGTGCTCGACGGCCAAGGCTGCCGTCTTACGTGACTGCCGCCCCCGACACCGCCAGCACGACTGTCACATCCGCCCATGCTGCTGTTGAGGATCCTCCTGAGGTTGCTCCTAATGTTGAACGCCCGGTCAGCGTTTCTCGCATTGTTACTGAGAAGGGCATGTCGAGCTACCATGGCCGCACGAGCACCTTGTTTGACGAAAATGCCCACCATGACCGGCCTGTTCCTGAGCCACGTCCCAAGATGCCTGAGCAGTGGATTGAGAATGGTCTTGTCGCAGAAGCCACTCGACAGCGCCAGCTCGAGGGCTACAATTACCAGAGAGGCATGCTAGACTTTGACGGAGTGGATCCTGATCTTGGCATGCACTTGCTGAATTTGCACTGGAACCGGCAGCATCACTCGTTCCTCGTCACATATCGTCCAGCCTTCATGCGAGACATGTCTTGCGGTGGGCCATATTTCTCAAAGTTGCTTTTGAATGCTATTTACTTTGGCGCCTCCAAATTCTCCTCGCGACATGAGGAGGTCAGGCGAGTTGCAAACGATGTACGAACTGCGGGCTGGCAGTTCCGTAAGCGCGTCCGCCAGCTCTTGGGGGAAGCTCTGGACAGAAGTGAGATAACCACCATCCAAGCCCTGCTAGTCATGACCAATTCTTTGTTTGCTCTGGGTGATGAACGTAGTGCAGCCTGGACGTACGCAGGTATTGCCTTTCGTATGATCGTTGACCTTGGACTTCATGTAGACGCGCTCGATCTTGGAAGCACCTCTAACATTTCTGACGAAGACTATGAAATACGACGGCGCGTCTTTTGGGCGGCTTTTGGTAGGCTTTCGACCTACAGCATCATAAATATGGCAGAGCTGATCATGAATGCAGTCGTCGACAAGATTCAAAGTTTGTACCAGGGCCGGCCTGTCAGCATCAAAGAGTCCGACACGCTTGTATCAATCAAGTTTCTCGACACCTACGAAGAGCTCGAGCATTGGGAGCCTTTCGCATATATCGCTCAGACTGGAAGCTACCCGGGCTCTCCGTCGTTCAGTGTGTCCACTTTCCGACAGCTTTGTCTCCTCTCGGTCATCCTAGGCGAGATTCTCAGCAGTATTTACACTGAGAGAAGCTCCAACACCAGCCCTGGAAACCTCTCAACTAGACTGCAGGGCATTCACCAGAAGCTAATCTCATGGCGAGAAGATCTCCCTGAGCACCTTGAGTTTGACCCCACAAAGACTTCTTTCACTCCTCCGCCACATGTTATGAGTTTACAGTAAGTTTGCGTTCCCTCCTTTATATTCTCTAGTGGTTGCTAAACAAGTGGCAGTGCATTGTACTATGTCCTCACAATTCTCCTGCACCGCCCCTTTGTGACGGACGGACACCTCTACAATACTTCACGCGCCATTTCTGTAAGCTCGTTCAAGACATGTGCTACAGCTGCAGACAAGATTGTAGAGCTGCTACGCGCGTACGACCAGGCTTTTACAGTGAGGAAGGCTCCTTATCTGATATCATATGCTACTTACGTAGCGGCGACGATACATGCGCGCATCGCTGCGAAGCGAGGGACTGACTCACACGCCTACAGTCATCTTGTGGTCTGTCTAGGCGTATTTCGTGAGAATCAGGAGACTAATTGGGCAGTAAGACGTGCGAACGCAGTTGTGCAGAACCTCATGAAACGATTGGGTGTTGAAGTTCCAGACCTGGACAAAGATGCTTCCAATACCACTAGCACCGATGCAGTATCGAGTCAGTCCTTAGAGCAGGAAGAGAGCCTCCAGACACCTGATATTGACGGCATCCTTGAGAGTATCATTCACGAGCACCATAATCAAATGATGCAACCAGCACCACAAGCCTGCACACAGTTAACTGAACTCGCGACGGCTCTGCCCACACAAGCTTACAGCACTTTCTCGGACGTTCTCGGAGCATATGCCGAAGGACAGACATTGCCTACGCAAGAACAGCACTACGGAGGCAGCCTTCAGTATCCACGGCCTGCAGAAGGTTCAATGACTGTGGACGACCTCCTCTACGGACTGAACGGCTCTGCGCTGGACAATCTTGCCTTCTTGGACTGGGAGACAATGTAGAGGCAGTTATTTGGCTGGCTTTAGATTGACCTTTTACGTTGAGGAGTTGTCGCGTGTTGGTGATACGTGTTCTAAGGAAGCCTTTTTTTTCATTAAAGCCCGCGGACTTCATTCAGGCAGTGCTAATAGGGTCACGGCGGGCTTCTCAACAGCTCCTGCCTCACACTGGCTTCGATCCTCGACTCCTGTTTGCCAAACCCGTCAGGTTAAGCTGGATCCTTGCGTCTCTGCTTCCGCAAGGCTTTCACTACGCTTCGAAAGAAAAGACTGTCGACCTCGATGGTAAAGCGGTCTCTGTCATGCATGGTAGGGGTTTAAAACTTATCCTCTTGCTATCAGAAACCGACGAGCTGTGGCAGCGTGCGGACATGACTTCCATATCACGTGTCTGCTTGGCGCTGCGGATAGCCTTTTATCTTGCCGCAAAGCGTGGTCGGGGACACTAGTGTTTCACTTTCAACCAGCAGAGGAGGGCTGTGACGGCGCAAAAGCAATTGTAGAGGATGGAATTCATACGCGGCACGGCTGTCCCATTCAGATCTCGTATTAGGTCAACACGTTGGGCCTCTCAGAGCGGGTATGGTATTCTTGAAAAGGGGACCGCTTCTAGCGGCTTCTGATGTCTGGAAAGTTACGATCCATGGACGAGGTGGCCATGGAAGCTCGCCTCAGAACTGCATCGATCCGATAGTGGTAGCAGCACACATCGTAGTGCGGGTACAAACCATCGTCAGTCGAGAGGTGCCTCTAAGTGAATTAGCTGTGGTATCAGTATGTTCACTGCATTCTGGCAACGCACAGAGTGTTCTTGGTGATACAGCAGAAATGTTCCTGAATATATGATCCATAAGCATTGACTGGCGGGCCCGAATCTTCGAAAGTGCGGAAAGAATCATCCGCGCTGAATGCTCTGCTGGTAAGTTTCTTCAGCAAATTCCACGTTGAACAGTCTCTAAGCCTGCTGGAAATTTTCCAACCAAACCAATCATCGAGCGTACACATTCGGTGCCCATGGTGTTGAACGAGGGCGCTGCAGTCCAATTGATTGCTGACAGCTTCGCGTCGGACTTCGAACGCAACTATCTCCACGAGTTTCCTGCAGTCACCGGAAGCGAGGACTTCAGTAACTTGGCGACGACGATCAATGTTCCATAATGCTTCTGGTTTTTTGGGGGCCACAAGACTTCGCAGTTCGATGAACATTACAAAAAAGGTACCACAACGGAACTTCCTGTTAACCGTAATCCTTACTTTGCCCCTGCTATTCATCTGACTCTCCGCACAGGTATCGACACTTTTGTTGTTGCGGTAATGACGCATCTACACAACCTCTAGCTCGGATCCATGTTCGTGTTAACATTTGCCCCCCATGTGCCTTAGAACCTTCCTCTGACAGATGCTGTGCATCAGAGTAAATCGCCTGCAGAAACAGTATTTGGTTCCGATGTTACTAAGAGCATCAATACGCGGATAAGACTATTGTCACGCAAATCAAAATACGTTGCATTCAATCAACCCAAGGCTAGCTGGTCTGTCAGTTTCATTGTTTGTGGGAATGCTCTTGTAGGTTAGTAAACCGACGGTAGGCTTGCCGCAGAAAGAAAGCCAAATTTACACCGGAAATGTCTTGGGGATGCTACGAATACATGCCAAGATACGCGAAGCCTTGTCTTGACAGCTTGATCTCACGCACGTTCGTGCTCATAGAGTGAACTCTATTGAAGTTGGAGCGCTTGGGCAATGACGGATGAGGGCAAGCTGTTGGTCGCGGGTCAAGATCCCTGACTTGCATCCACTTTGGCTGGCCCTCCGTTGCCCTTAACCCACTCACGCAAATGCTGGGGCCCAAAATTTGCCGGGTTACGAACAGTGAAAACTCGTGGGGTGTTATAGCGACTCTGTACGCGCAAATCGCCATTCGCTGAGCGATCGCTGTACTCTAGCTTCATCACCATCTCGCCATCTTCGGAGCCAAAACTGACTTTGCTTGGTATCCATTCTGCAAGTTCTTCGCCAGCCATGCAATCCAGCGCCTCGGCCCAAGCTCCTTCGTCAACTCGACTTGTGTTCAAACGTTTGAGTATAGCGTTACAATTTGCCAGTAGCCACTTTTTCATTCTCTCGGCAGCAAAAAGCTTGTCGGCACCATGAATGGGATGGTGGGTGGCTTGGTATCGGATCTGTCTGAGCCACGCCCCGATAGATGCCGATAACGGTGCGTGACTTCGCACCAGCGTCAATGGGGAGACGTCCGCTCCTAAGCTTGACACGAGCCGTGCGAGCTGTATTGCAGATTCTGTATCGGCTTGGTGCAACGCGTCAGGGTCTGGCAGATGTGCAAAGGCATACTCGGCGGGAAATCTTCGGTATAATGTATCCATAGCACCGCACAGCAGGGCCTGCAAAAGCCAGTATCGTGTACAGACAACCATTTCCTGTGCGGTGTCAAAACAGATACTGTGTACAAGGATGTCAGCAACCAATGCATCAATTTCTTCCTTGGCGGTCTTGACTGATGCATCAACAAACTCGGCGAAGTAGCTCTGTTGGTTTAGCTTCCAGAGTTCTTCTATCATAGAGAAGGCTGCGGCGACGGCAAAAACGTTTGTTGGCTCTCGAATTGCACGACGTATAGCCACAATGAGGCGGGGGCACTGTATCAAGATATGCATCATGACCCTCGTCACTCTTTGTGTGGTGTTGAGGTCAAGATGTGATACTGCTTCAGGATGTGTCATGGACATGTAGCCTTCATTGTCATATATCGACGACCGGCCGGCCGTCATCGCCATCGTGATCTGTAAGATGTCAGCAAATGCGGTTTCAGCTCAACTACCAGCTTGATTTCCTCACATCATCGACGTATGTGTTGTCAAGAATGTCCCAAAAGTGCTCATCCGCATCTGAAGGTATGCCCAATCTCAACAGTTCCATAAGTCCCAACGTATGAATCGCATAGTGTAAGTGTTCCACACCAAGAAGAAGCTATTAGCGTTAGCTTGTTATTGCTTACGCAATCTCAAGACATTACCTCTGCTGCGTAATGTAGCTTGGTTGCAATCACTGCGTCATATGATGGATGCTGCTGTGCTGAGAACACGCTGAGCTGCAGCTCTTTAAGAGCTTTGGCTTTCGTTCGCAATGCCAAAGTAAGTTTCGAGTGGGAACGATCCCGATACACATCGAAGCAGTTGACGAGGAACTCGACCGCCAGGGTAACTACTGGACTGTGCCCTATACGCGAAGGTAATGACGATACCCAGTTGCCGAGTGTGTATATCTGCTGATACTGAGCCACGTCTGGATGCAAAAAGCTGACAAATGTTGCCGCTAGTTTCGACTCGGAGGAGAACGGTCGATGCGATGCAAGGGACACCTCTTGTTGCAGGCGGAGAAGATGCTCTCGGCACCTTCTTCTCTGGGCGGCTTCGACCTTCTTCGATACCTTTCGAGATCTCATCTTGATTGGTGCTAAAGTTTGAAAGATCCCACGTCCATCTGAAGCGACCATGCCTCCTCTCAGATGGAGGTCAGAAGAATCCACTGTTATCGCATCAGAGGAGGAGATAGATGTAGATCCAGGAGTCGACGACTCATCGCTGTTTTGTGATGAACGCAAAGGGTAGATAGTTGAGGTGGTTATGGACCTTCCATGTCTTGTCATCTGGCTTGGATCTTGTATGACCAGGGCGAAGCCATGGCCCTGTGAGTAAGAGTAGTTGCATGGCCGATTTCCCTTTTTACAACCTCCACATACTGGCTTCTGCTCATCGCACTGTGCTAGTATCAGCACAAAGCGTTTGAGCAATATGTCTTGAGGTTCACTTGGGTACAAGACGGTGTGACTACCTTAACTTTCCGCTGCCTGCATCCATCACATTTCCCGAGCCGCCTCATCTTCTCGGATGAAGTGTTTGTCGCAGTGCTTCAAGCGGTGTTTCCTTTTGTTGTCTAGCCGGCGGTTCCTGGTCAAAAGTGCGTTCGAGGACACGGCTGCTGCCTAGCGCTGCCTCAATCAACAAAAGGTCTCTGACCAGGTCTGGACAGTAAATCAGCTCCGATGGCTATGCAGCGTTGTTAAATTTGCATGTCTGTGTAAGGCGGCATTGAACATGCACAGCGATGTGTGTACTGAAGAGGCGCTGCTCAGAGATGTCTAAGGCATCGGTGAACTAGGAGCGTCTCCGGCGGGTCAGCCAATCACAGCGCGCCGGGCCGCGCAACGTTGCGCCAGCTGGCGTCCTTGGCAATGCCAGTCATACGCACGACATCCAGTACAGACTCTCCCATTCAGACAAGACATAGGCTGCACAGATTGGCCACAAATTCATAACCAAACCATGACGACAGCTTGTCAATCGAATGAGATCACAAAGACTGGCGCACATGTTCAAAAACGGACTCTGGAAACCATGTCGTTCCTCACACTACGCACGGCAAGCCGAGCCTATGTCGCTGACTTTGTCCCCATTGAATGGTCTTCACGCGCTTGCACAACCAGGACTCCAGCTCTTATTATACCATCTCCTACCAGTCATTTCCGTAGCCCGGTGACCCAGACACTCCATTGTGGTGGCAGCTGCAACACGTGCCAAAGGTGCCTCGGCATCACTGAGTGACCGACCGACTAGAAACACTTTGTTCTTGTCGTTCTCATTAAATGCACTCTCGGGCAGAGTTGTGTTTCTTGCAGTATCCACATAAAGCCTGGTCGAACGGCATACGCCAGGAAAAGTGCACAAACCGTAGCTGTGAGATGAACGTAGAGCGCTGTAACCCCGTTACACGAGGTTACCAAAGTGACGCAAAGAGCGAGCAGCACCCACCCAATGACATTGTTGGCAATGCCAGATGTGAGAGTAACAACACCAATGTTCGATTTGAGAAGGTTGAGGGACGACAGGTCCCGGCACAGAACAGGAAACGCAGTGATGGCGATAGCGATGGCAACAAACGAACCAAATGTGGCAAAATTGATGCTGAAAATGTCGGGTTCGTTTCAAAATTGATTGAGACCCTCGAAAATACCGGCGTGCGGAGGCGCGCGGTTGGCGGTTGCGTTTGCCTACGCTATCGTCATCGAAGCGACTGTGGCGAACATAGTGAACACTTTGTTCGAAGTGATCAATAACCTAACAGGCAAGTTTGTGTTACAGACAGTTTATGCTGTACGCAGCACGGTCAGCGCGAAAGAAGAGACTGTATGCGCCGCAGCTGGTAAATCGTGGTGTCGCGGCCTTTAGACAAGCCCAAACTCTAAGCGCAGCGAAGATGAAAGCGTAAAGCTTAGCGTCAGCGACCTTTGTTACAGCGCGTGAGCTAGACTGCCTAACCTCCCATATTCTATCAAAGCATGATCTTCACAGCCCAACCGAAAGGGAGAAATATGCTGTAATCGCTCTGAGAATGAGGACTCGAGCCAAGCCCGCGCGTCGCATAGAATATTGCACATGTGCTGGACGGTTGTGGAATGTGGTGTTTTGTAGCGACCAATGACATAGAAGTGCTGACCTTTCTGCTCAGCCACGCCCTAGGGGTATGCGACAACGCTGCATGGCAAAGTGTTCCTCTGGGCCTGCTATCCTCAACTTATAATCCTAAGCAGTGGCCCTCCTATCCGAGCAACGGCTCTCCAGCTTGGAACTCCGCGCAAAAATTGGCGCTTATTTGCCGAACATGGAATTGAGCCTCTGCGGTAGTATTGCGCACAATCAAGGCACAAGATCCAGGATCGGGAAGTTGTGAGCAGTCAAGGTGCATGCAGTCGAGTTTGTAATACGGACGCCATGAGTAGGTGCTCGCGGTGCTTATAAGTGCGAGATATCTCAATGCCGAAAAGGGAAAGTGGGGTAATTCAGCCCACATTGAGCGGCTGTTCGCCACCGCCGGTATCAACCTTTCGATCTATCTTCCAAAATGACATCAACTGTTACAAGCCCGACGAAAGGAGATGGGGCCAGTGTGGTGCCTTCGACTGATGAACTGCAAGAGGCTCTACGCATCCAGGTCTTCGATAGGACCGGAGACAAGAAGCCACTCGGTGATCTCATCGATGGGAAGCGATCTGTCCTAATCTTCACCAGGCACTTCTGTGAGCATGTAGTACTGAGATGTAATATGCAAGTCGACTGAGACGGAAAGGGTGCTTAAACTGCCAAGCATACGTACGCGCAATAAGTGAACAGATCCCACCTTCAAAACTTCCCTCGAATACACAGAGTACGTCGTTTAGTCATTCATGAGATAAACACCTTACCCTCCTCTAGTTCTTGTCATTGGGAATGGCTCATACCAACCTATCGACACATATGCAAGCACATCATCCTCTGCGTATCCGATCTACACAGAGCCAACGTGTCAAGTCCACAAGGTCTTCAAGTTCAAGTCGGCCCTGAAAGAGGCAGGGAACGGTGAGGAGAAGAAGGACTACATGCAGGATGCGGGTACAGCCATGGGTAGAGTCTTCGGGGGGATCAAGGGTGCTCTTGGCAACCTGCAGCATACGCCCTACATCGGGCCAAAGGCATTGAATGGCGGCGAGGTCATAATTGCAGCTGGTAGGTCTTGTTGCTGAATCATAGACTGGCACTAGCATTGCTGATATGGACAAGATGGTCATTGCGAGTACATCTACCGCATGCAGAACACTGTAGATCACACCAATGTTGCGGACTTGGCCCATATCATTGGTGTACCATGACTCAGGCCCCAAAACTGAAAATGGGACATCGAAACCGGTTACAAATACTTGATTGGATTCGGAGCGGGGAATTTATATACATGAGTGCTTGAGAAACACGCTAGGCTTTAAGCGGGAAACCACAACCCGTTCTCATTATGAGTTACAAGGCATTGGAGCTTTCCACATTGCGTGAAGCAGCACCAACAGCCCTCTTCTTCTGACCCTCCTCAGCATCAAGAGGTGCGTTCAGGCCCAAGCGCTCACGAGTCGAGTAGGAAGAGATGCCTCCTTGGGGGTCTGCCTCAGTGATGAGCTCCTTGCGGCGAGTATCGACAAGCAGACGAATGAGGTCGGGGCGCATGTAGTGACCCGAGAAGTCAGCTAGGGCCTTGGTGAGGTGGCACTCGTTGAGGTCAATCTGTTCGAAGATTAAGATCAGGCCACTAGTGTCAGATCATAGAGACTTACATCAACAAAGAGCAGGCCGTCGAAGTCCTTGTCGGGCTTCGCAACCAGTGTGCCGTCAGGCTTGTAGATACGCGCGTGTCCGTTGTAAGTCGAAGGATCAGTCTCGGGCTCCACGCCCTCAGGCGTTGTCTTCTTCAGACCCTCCACACTCAGCCTTTGGAATGGTGCCAAAGTCCATGTGCCAGTCTCTATGGCATATGCAGGAGTGACGAGGTCAGACGCTGGCTCGGCAACGTTCGTAGCTGGGTCTGGATACTTGAGCGTTTCTTTACCAGGGTAGACAGGCCATGCTGCGATGTGGATCTGCTCCCCTTCCGATACGTTGAGAGCCTTGAGGAATGGATTCATGTTCTCCCAGCAGTTGAGCTGACCCAAACGGCCAAGCTCCGTTTGAGTGACTGACTTGAAGGTGTCACCGGCACCGTCGCCGTAGACAAGCTTCTCCACGTGTGTGGGCTTGATCTTGCGGCGGTGGTTGATGACCTCACCAGTTGAGTCGATCAGAGTCTGAGTCAAGTATAGTGTGGCATGATCGATCTCTGAGAAGCCGAGTGAGACGTAGCTGAAATTCGTCAATACTGTGAAAAACAGCAGAATTGAGTTTGCTCACATTTGGTTATCTCTAGCGGCGCGTCGGATACGTCTGAACTCCTCAGAATCAATGGGAAGAGAGTTCTCGCGGTACTTCTTCAGCATAGGAAGCGACTGCTGGTAGTTGACCTTCCACATCCAGTAAGGGTAGCCTGGAATCCAGACTTCGGGAAATGCGATGAGCTTGCAACCAGCTTCGCCAGCCTCGTTGATGAAAGCGATAGTCTTCTGGATGCCAGCCTCCAGATCGAACCAGCATGGCTCGGAGGTGACAGCGGCGGCCTTATACTTGGTGAGAGGCATGGTGAAGATCAAAAGTGATGTTCTGAGATAACAAAGTGCTTTGGATGTTGTAGAGGATAATCGTTTCGTTTTCAGGTGTTCACGCCATGCGCTGGACGTTTATATACTGCACTTACAACCGTTTTCACAGGCAGTACTACGAAGGATTAGCGGCAACAATGGAGACATTTTCGTTATGACACATTTGATTGTATCTGTCCGATCCCTGACAATATTAAATTCAATGTCTCCTGATGTCCCGATTTGGCGGCGCAAGTCTGCGGCCTCGTAGCACATGTATACGATGCTGCAGGGAAGTAAGCAGAATATGTGGAACCCGCAAGCTTCCAAAGTAGCATTCTACTCATATAGACCCACGCTCGCATCATCTATCACAGGGCGGCATACCATCGGCAGCGCTGCCGTTCGTTCAGATTCCGCTGTGACGCCGGCAAAGAATCGGCATCTTCGGCATCTCGGTGTCACTAACGGCACTACGTAACAGTGTAGCGCGAACATCGTGCGAATCCCGGGCATTTCATCATCCGATATTCAGAGCGTTTGAATAACGAGGCCCTTGGAGGCGACTCAAATGAAGATGAGGCTGGGCCTCTTTCGAGACTGACAAATCATCTTTGAGCTAATGGACACTTCACATCACCATACACTTAACACAACTGCGACCATTGACAGAATATAGACAACCTCCTGTCATTGATCCTACCAGACCGTTTTGTATGTTCATTGACATAGGCACGAATCGCCCTCTGTCAGATACGGATGGACAAATGTCATAGTTGGGTTCTCTGTAGACCTCCTGCAGATCCAAGAGGATACAAAACTCAGTAGAAGACGCAGTAAGTATGATGAAGATCCCACGTCGTAAACAGATTTGTTTCGTGCGGCTTCGCATTTTTATGATGTCGACCGCCCAAGTCAGGAGTGAATGGCCCTGCGATGAGGCATCAAGCGTCACTCTTACATGACTGCATTGGGAGACTCTCTTGAAAGTTTTAGCCGAAAGCTTCACTTGTGAATGAGCGAGTGAAAGGGTGAAGGGCTCATCACGTGGACATGCCACCCTGGTCCTTCATCACGTTCGCAGAACGCTTACCCCACTCTACCCACTTCGACCTTTTCTCAACCAATCGAACCTACGAAATGGCAGACAACAACGTCAATCACGGTATACAAGAGGTGGAGTGGCAAGCACGTCTTCCAAGAGGATTGGTCCCCGGCTTCGACTTCGCAACCTTAGAACAGTTCACCTTGTTTATCGCGCCCGGTGGACTCATCTTTCGCGCAGAAGCTCGACTCCACGATGCGATGTACAAGCATTTGATTATCGAAGACCCACGCATCCTGAAAGTCCTCGCTTGGTGTCGGGATCTGAACCAGGAGCTAGACTTCCCGCCGATGACTAGGTTTCGTCTGGACCCTATTGTCGACCCGGAAGACTTAGGAGATGACGAGCCTTGGCCAGATACAGCGCGCTTGGTGGATGTGTCGAATAATCCTAACGCAGTTGCAGCTTCACGTCGTCCAATTACATCGTTTGAGCCACCTCGAGGCGCTGTGTATGCTCAATTGGAGAGTGTGTGGGGACACAGGCCAAGCAAGCGCCAGCATGTCGCGATTGAGTCTCACGGCGGACCAAGTCTACAGATGATCAACCGTCCCAAGCGAGTCCGGGGAGAGGGACCTCCATCTATTCCGTCACCACCAAATAAGATTGGCATGGACCTGACGGCTGAAGGTGCAGAGAACGTGTCAGTGCAGCCAGTCGTCTCGGATTCGAGCACTACCCTGGTGGCCCATGGCTTCGGCTCGAAGTCGCTGGACGTTGCTACCACTCAGACGCAAGGGCCCACGGGCAAAGTAAGACGCGAAGAAGCTGGCAGGTCTACTTCCCAGAATCAGAGCACCGACACTTCTCAGGCTGCTCCAACGAATTCCATTGCCGCCGCCGTCTCAGCGCTGTTGGCCCTCTCCATTTCCAACCACGGATGCGCGATCCGCCGTCATTGTCGAATTTGCCGCACTACTCCATCGAACCCCTGGCTACCAACAGGTGCGAATGGTGTCGAGATGGCCAAGGTCCTCGCTCGGCTGAATGATCGTCTACCCGAAGCTGCACATTTCGAATATGGACGGATGTACAACTTCGAGCGCTACACGGCTGCGAAGAAATCTAAAGCTGTCAAGGAGAAGTTCTGCAACAAGGTTCAGGACTTCATTGTACAATGGGATATTGAGGACTTGCATGATCGGTTCGCGGCTCTTCAGTGGAACGACTTCCGGGGTGCTTATCGACTTCCCCGCTTCGGGGGTGCAGGTGAGGGGGCCGAGTGAGCAGGGTACTGATAGTGCAGATGACGACTCCACGGTGAGGCTACTGAACACAAATTGCCTCATTTGAGTTGAGAGATGAAATGATACTGATATCATGGAACTTCGCGAAAAGCGTTTCGATTCGGCACGAGCACCAAACACGTCACGAATGCCAGATAGTCGCACTACGATTGACAACCGACTTTACAAACTTGTGTCAGGCTCCAACTAATTTTCCGGTAACTTCTGCATAGTGCAGACTCACACTACTGCAGGGATACTTTTGGTGATTTTTGGCCTATCTTGATTCTTGCCTTATGTGACGATGCCTAGTCAGCATTTGGCGGTAAATTGGGAAATCCTCACTTCTCTTTCTACAGTTCACGGCGCATTTGCCTCCCACATATCAATGGTCACGCCCTCCGTCCCACTCCTCGTCAACACACCCACAGCAACAACATCATTCAGCCAATTATATGTCCCATTCGTCGCAGTTTCGAACTTTCCTCGCAGCAACGTTCTTCCATCCGATTGTGTTGGACCCTCCGTCTGCACGTAGATCCACGTTCCGTCGTCGGTCTGTATGTTATACCGCGCGTCTGGGCGAATCTTGCCATCAACGTCGGTGAGACGCCAGTCGGCGCCAAGGTTGAGAACTTTGCCTAAGGACGATCAGAATCCCGTTTGAGCCAGCAGATATTAATAATGGAGATCGCCAATATATTGCGCGCTGGGAGGCAGGAGAGATGTATGCGAACGAACCGGAGAGCCTCGGCCCTTTGAATGTGCCTCCAATAATTGGAATCACAATGCGTTCCTGCCCATTTGGCACGGGCCCAAGTGAGAAGCGTTCGCCGAGCTGGACTTCCATGTGGTATAGCAAGGTCATCTTCGGAGGCTGAGGGTCAGTTGAGTTTGAAGCCATGACGTAGTTCGCGAGGGTTGCGAAAATTGCCAGTGGAGATAAGAGGTGCATCGTGAGTTTCTGCAGACCAATTGATTTGAAGTCACACTGTTGGCGCCTTCACTAGATATATGACAACCCGCATGGTACCGAGATCTATTGCCGTTGCTTTCAGACGTAGACGGTGCGGCTGTCGTCATCCAGGGACAGCGGCAGTTGCACGCTCGGTAGGTGCCCCACTACCCCGCACTCCGAGATCGCACTCGATCTAGGAGGGCGGCATTCCAGTCCTTCCGACTACGGCCTCATAGATTGGCCTATACAGGTTGCACCTGCTGTCCAGCTGGCTCTGTGAGAAGATTGTTACACCTCCGCCTTTCACGCGACCAACATCGCCCAGCACACCCAAGCTCCAGCCACCGGTCGTCGCATTTCCGCTTGCACCGTAGTAGATACCATCTATGACTTGATCGTTTGCGCCAGATAGTACAGGGCCAGCTTGACCGGTGCCAACTGGGCTCCAGCCTGGCCCCGCCAGAGGGTTCTTCGCGAAGCGCGCCCATGCACCTCGCATATAGGAAGCAAGCGCAAACTCTTGAGTTGTAGTGTTTGGCTGAGGATAAGTGCCGAACACCAGTGGGATCTCAGAAGCGTGGTAAGCGCCAAGTTGCGGGTATGCTTGTGTGTTAGAGAAAGAGGCATTGAAGTAGTAGCGCCAGGTGGGTACTCCGATAGACGCAGTTGCATTCGCCCATAGTGCTGCTGGCTGTTGGACATTAGCATGCTATGTCGTATTCTACACAATGCTGTGCTCAAAAGTGACTTCATGACTTACGCATTGGAAAGTGGCATCTGTGATGACTGCTGAAATCGCATCGTAGCCGTTTGCGATCCCTGGGCTGCCTATTGGGTACGCTGCTGTGATTGCTGGTATCAAGGCTGGCGCTGCGCCAAACGTAGTCTGCAGGAAAGCTGTCAGGTTGGTCTGTTCAACGGCGAAGACACTGTACTCTGTTAGCGAGGCATCTTTACGATGGTGTCGAACGCGCGTACCGTCCCTCCTGTGAATTGGTTCCAGTCAAAACCGGGATTTGGGAGATATTGCCACTCAATCTCTGTGCAGCTGGGCTTTGAACCAAAGTCACATTGTCAGCAACGGGATTGAATATGAGCGAATTGACCTCAATGATTCTCTTGACTTCAGTGGCGTTCGCGGCACGCACACAAGTCACGTTGCTGCCGTGTGTACCGGGACAATTGAGCGAGGCTGTGAGGTTGTTCCACGCTGGCACACTCGAGGATGCTGGAGCAGCTCGGTAACTATACTGACCACTCTGGAGGATGGCCGCACGGAACGGAGGCTTGCTACCCTTAGGGTAGCTGGTCAAAAGTGCGTCCACAGAGAAACCTCCTGCGCTTTCACCAAAGATCGTTACCTTGCTCGGATCGCCGCCGAAAGCATGGATGTTGCGCTGGACCCAGTCTAGAGCGAACCTCTGGTCTAGGAATCCAAGATTTCTTCCGGTCACTGGTAGTTCAGGCGATGCTGGAAATCCGAACACTGAAATGTGTCAGTTGCAGAAGATATGCGAGTCTGTCGATAGTGCTGACCGTTTGTTCTGTAGTTGATAGTCACAACGACCACATCCTCATAATCTGCAAGAGCACTACCATCGTAGGTGCTCAACCCTGTAGACATGTTAGACAGACCCACTGTCAACCCGAGACAACATGCCTGCAGTGCCGAACTGCAATGAGCCACCATAAATCCAAAACATCACAGCTCGCCCATTTCCACCTGGAGAGCCAGATGGAGCATATACATTCAAGTAAAGGCAATCTTCAGACTCCACCGGAGGACGACCCCCAGGGTTGTTGAACACAGCTTGAGCGAATTGTTGGCTTGCGAGAGGATCTAAACTATGGTGAGTCATCGCTCACAGGCTAATTGTATCAGTGCCCTACATCTAAACTGTTGGATGCAGGCCGGCTTCCATGAAGTAGCATTCAAAGGCTTGCTGAAAGGGATAGCATTGCGTGGTGGCGAGAACCTCTCCGGAGGTGATTGGGCAAAAGGGATACCGAGGAACTGGTTGACCGATGGTCCAAGGCCACTTGGGAGAGCTGTAGCTTTGCCAATCAGTACGCCAGCATCGATCTTCGCGGTTGGTGTGGGATTGTAGTTTAATGCTGAGGCCAGCGCTGGCAGGGCGAGGAACAGCGCATGATTGTCGAACCGCATCGTGAAGGCCGTCGAAAACTCGCAAGCTTAATACCTGCAGTTGTGACTGCTGATTAGTTCTTCTTTGTACTGGGCGGGTTTTCTATCTATGTCACCGTGCATGGCCAATCGTGCATGCAGTTGCGCAACCGAGGCCGCCTGGACGGGAGCACTTGTGCTGTCAGTACTTCTCGAAAGCGTGGCGCTCTAGTCTCGCGGATGGCATCCATACAGGTTCCTTGCACGAATTTCGATGCCGAGGCATGCATTTCAAAAGACATTGGCGTTCCATGCTGTATTATGGCAAGGCTGTGCGCTAGATCGACACGATCTTATTTAAGCAATGATGCTTTGTCTACAGCCGGGGTCCCGAAGACTCTGTATCCTGACCCGCTTGATCTGTTGATGTTAAGACTAATAGATTCAATACATCGATGCTAAGACTTATAGGCAGGACAAAAATTAACTTTGTGGTTTGGGTGAATTCATTCGAGCTTGTTCATGGAAGGGGCGCGTCAAGAATGGAAGGTCAAGGCGAGCCGAGGCAAGCGCACCGGAAGGTTTGCGGGGTACGCCCATGACACGCACAATAAGTATGCACGTGTTGGTGCGGCATATCTTTAGCCTTGCGCTTGGACAACAACGTTCAACACATGTCTGTTTGAAAAGGTTTGTTAAGCTGTCGGCTGCGAAAGGAAATTTTCGCGCCAATTAGTTGAGTTGCTGACATCATCACACCTGTGTCAAAGATGAAACTGTATGCAATTCGCTCTGACTATGCCTAAAGATAAATCATAGCAATGCGAGGCGAGCAACTATGACCCAAGCTCACGGCTCCAACTCAGATGTGGTCAGTCATCGAGAAGTTTACCGCGAACAACTCCATCAATGCGATACTGCCTCAACTCCTCCTCGGTGATCTCAGGAACATACACGGCACCACCCCGCTTGCCCTCTAATAGCCTGCGCGTCACACCCCGTAGCGACCAGATCTTGCTATGCGCCTTCGTAATCTTACCCTTCATCGAATTTTCTTCGCGAGCTCGACGAGGTAGTAGCTCAAGGTCGCGCTCGTCCTTTAACACACGACCCTGGAAGAACTCGTTGAAGGCTATGAGAACAGCACGAGTCCCAGGAAGTTTGATGTTGTGTCCAGCTTCGGCAGCGCCTTTAATCTTGCTGTGGAACAGAAGCAGCCAAGCGTCTTCTTCCGGGTGGAAAAAGGCCTTGACAGGCTTTCCTTGCTTCGTTTGCACTAGGAGGTCCTCTGCGGCGACACCTTGTCCACTCACCTTTGTAGCAATTGTTGCGTGTAAAAGCTCTGCCGCTGTCGCCTGTCCAGCATACTCCTCATTCAGAGTCGGTGTGCCGGGCATAGTGGTATTTGTCGCGCTCGCGAGAGCACCTGATGGGCTGTCTGTCTTTTCTGCCTGGGCCAGCGCATAGAGCGTCTCGCTGGGGCCAGTCATGTGCTGCTCGAGCGACGCACATCCCTTCCAACCTGCATAGCGAAAGTAAGAGTCGTAGTCGAGACACTGAATTTCCTCATGAACGATGGCAGCCTCGTTCTCGTAATTGTCATCGGCAGCGTTGTTGTTCAAGAATGGAACTTTCGCCGAGCGCAGAAATCGGTCGGACTCTTCTTCGTGACATTTGAGTAGCTCAGCAGTATCAGCGCAGTCTACTGTCTTGTTTCCCTGTGAGGCTGTGCTGTTGTTGATGATTTGCCACGCAGTGTTGTCTAATGGGGTCCAGCCTGCTGTGGTGAGAATACCCGTTGAGTATCGCGAAGTTTGGAAGTCGCTGCGGGATTGCGCTCCTGGCGAGTTGGCGATCGGAGGCGAGGTAGGCGGCAAGCTTCTCACATTGATGAACGGAGGCATCTCCTTGGTACTTATCTCGTTTCCCTTGACCCGCACGATCTGTGCTGTTTCCAATGGCTTTTCTGGGGCGGTGTTGCAAGGAAAGTCGTTCAGATGGTCGGAACGCGCGATGAGAAGAACAATCAAAGATGCCGCGCGATTGGAGTTGTTGTTGTTGCTGCCTGGCGGACACAAAGTGAAAGCGGCATTTTGTAATCACTAAGCGTGAGCCTTTCACTCCAGGACTTCTCGGTCGCGATTGCAATATCTTTTGTGTGTAGAAAGTTGGCCTGGAATCCATTGTTCTCATCAACGTCAGTGTCAACACTGCTCCTACACAGTCTGACTGCCTCTGTTGGCCAGCCTCTTGAGTCAACATTCGCCTCTTCAATCTCGATCACCCGCTCGGCTACCTTTCGATGCTGCTCAGGGTCCCAGAGCCCTTCACGAGTTAGGTCTAAGACAAGCAGATCGACCGACATACGGCGCGTTACAGGGCAGCGGCAGCGAATGGCTGTGTAGAACAGCGCGGGAACGAGGAAAGTATCGAACGTGAAGTTAGCGGCGGCTCGATGCGACGACATAAATGCGCTAGAAGAAGAAAGACTGAGAGATTGAATTAGATGCCTAGCATGTTTGAGAAGTAGCTGAAAACTTTGCAGGTGCGCGTCAAATGCCATTTGCGTTTCGTCCATTATGCAAGAGCAGGCGGTGAAGCTCGCGTAATAGCCCAGCTTAAGGGCGCTGAGAGCATTTGCGTCGCTCTGAGACCATTCACGCGAGCTTTCAAGTAACGCAAGAGACTGATGCCAAGTGGAGTGACGGTCCATGACATCAATTTGGCGCTGGCGATCTGACGATGAAAATGGCCTTGATGTGTACAGCTTGACGGCCACATCTCGCGCTAACAAGATTGCAGCATCTCGTATGTCAAAGAATGACAATCGTGCATCGTTTAAATTGTTGAAAGTTATGGCTGTGAAATAACGTGGACATGACTCCAGAAATTCTAAATCCCGCGCAAGACTTGAGCCATATGGAAGGGCAGATGCTAGAGCTTGAGTGAGGATAGGTACCATGATCTGCTCGATAACAGTTGACTGCGTATTGCTACGCCTCCTGCTATGACCTGCAGATCCAGAAATCGAGCCGACTTTCCTTCGTTGCCTCATCTCGTAAACGATGTTCAGACCGCTTCTGATATAGATGAACGCCATGCTGGCGTCAGCCTGCAAGAACTCTATGCAAGCAAAGAGCATGCAGATAACTAGTCCTACTTCCGCTGAGAACGATGGCTGGGACATGTGATTGATGAGGCTCCTGGTTGCCTTGTTGTAACTGACCCAGAATGGCCTGCGCTTAGCATAGTGGGAAATTACTGCAGATCGACGAGCTTGCTGCAGGCTGCCACTCTGGTGCTGACTCAAATGCGCCAGGGCGATCAAAGTGGTGCGTATGCCAGGTTCGGCATGCGCCATTTGAAGTATCCTGCCTGATCAGAATTCAGTAAGCTTTGGTCCAACGCCATAGTAGTAGAACTCTAGGTAGTGCATGTCATCGCCAAGGTCGGGCAGCGTAGCCAGCGCTCTGATTGGCCATGCTGACTTGATTTGCGTGTTGTTAAAAACGTGTATCCTGGCGAGTTCACACTGGATATAGCCATCACACATTCTGTCACGGTTGAGGGCATTTCCTGCCTCACGTGCAGTTGCACCTCACCTTTGATGAGACGAGGCTGCTTCTCCTGCACTAGCGCTGTTTACAGCTACCCATATATACATACTGTTCGTAGCTTCGCACAATACAACCTCAGTTCAATCCTCAAATCTTCCCGTACTGCTTGCACTCACTGCGACACATTCGACCTGTGCTCGTGCATCTGAACGAGTCAGAAAGCAACAAACAGGTGCTGGTCCCTGATCTCACATACTTCGAACATTGGGGCTTGTTCTCATCGCACTTTATCCGCCGTATTCGACATGTTTTGCAGCCAGTCTTCACCTTCCGGTGAGGTTTGCGAGGAGGTTTAAGCACAGTGGTGCCTCCGTCGACTTGCATCCGACCGATTTACAGGCCTGTGTCGGGCTAGATGAGCATAGGACACGTGAGGGAGTGGTGTTGAGTTCTGAAGCGAGGCAGCGCAGCTGAGAGGGGCCAGAGTCGGCTTATGTACCGTGTCTGTGCGCGTGATGCGCGGATTCGCGTGATGCGCCGAACCACCAAAACACCCCTATCCTCACACATCCACAACAACACAACGCGATGGGTT
>JAFISE010000175.1:0-62355 GCA_022560025.1 Stagonosporopsis chrysanthemi | reverse complement strand
TTTTAAAGACTTTAAAAAACTCTGCCTTAAAGTATCTAAGTAGCACTATCTCTAGGTAAATATACTAATACTAAAGAACTTTAAGTTAGTATTAAGCTATATAATTAAGAACTATAAGCTTTATGTTCTATATATCTTGCTTATAGATATACGCCTTTTTAATTTCTTAGAAGATATAACTAGCAAGCTTAGAGAAGATACTAACAGTGTTAATAGTAATTAGTAGCTAGACGTTGTTTAAGCTGCAGTAAATAAAGGTTGTACAAAGTTGTTAAAATACTATATAAGAATAAGTAGAGATTAATATTTTCTTTTTAATTCTATAACAATTCTAAACTCTATATAAAAGCTAACTGCTTATAAAGTACTATTTTTATAGTTTATTATTATAGCTATATACTAACAAGATCTAGAATAAGTTGTAAAAAGTTTATTATAAGTATACTTACTGTTAAGAATTTCTAGACTATCTTGACTGCTATAGTAATACTAAAACTAGAAGTAATAGCCTAGTCTCTAATACTATCTTAAGGTAATTATTAGAGAGTATATAGTTTCCTAAGCTAGCTATACTAATTTAATTACAGTTAGCAAGCTTTTCTATATATAGTTAAAGTTTAACTTTTAATATAGATAAGAATATAGGCTTAACTAGATTTAGAAGAGAGTCTTATCTAAGTATACTCTACGTTCTATTAAGCAACAGCTTTAATTTCTTAAAGTAGTAGAAGTTATATAAAGCTTTTTATCTTTGTCTTGCACAAGTTATAAAAGATATTTTAGTAGTATTAATCTTATAAGTAAGAGTAGAGCAAGTATTTAATACTGCTAGAGACGTGCTTAGAGATTAGAAGTATAGACCTTTTACCTAAGCTATCTAAGATATTATAATCTTAAAGGATTTAATATTCTTAAAGGCTATAGTAGAAGACAATACTCTACTTTATAATAAGGTAAATAATCTTTTTAAGTTGCTTGCCTATATTACGTTAGTAGGTAAGATTAGAATTAATATTAAAAGTAAAATAAATAAAGATATTAAAGAGATTAGCCTAGGCTAGCAAATAAAAAGAACTTAGGTAGGAATTAGAGTAGTATATAACAGTACCTAACTTCTACCTAACCTTTACCTATGCTAAGTCAATACTAAGTAGGTAAAAGTTAAGTTATCTCTACTTAGAGTTAAAGTAAGGTACAAGTTATACTAATATTATAAAAGATTTTATTTTATAGTAAAAGAGCTAATTATTACTACTTATTATTACATACTATAGTAGGCTTACTCTAACAAAGTTATTCTATAGTAAGAAGAGCTATTTATTACAACTTAAAATTATATACTCTAGTAGGTACTTCTAACCTAACCTTAACCTAAGTCTGTGCAACCTAGCTCTTACCTCTACTTATACTAGAAGTACTTTTACCTAACTTCTACTTCTAGCCTATACAACTATAACCTAACTACTACCTTAAGGTCTATACAACTCTAACCTAACTTCTACTTACTACTAGGTACTTTATATTTATTTACTAGCTTAGGTTAGCTTATCTACTTTTTTATAAAGAGAATAGTAGCTATAGAAAAAAGTAAAGCCTATATAATATTTAGAGTAGCTGTTATTATTAACTATAATAACTAGTTATTCTAGATATAAAAAATCTAAACTAAAATTACTAAACTTAATAATAAAATTATATAACTATTCTAAATAAAGAAATATAATTAAGCTACTATACTATAATTATATTAGTATATATATAACTCTACTAAGTACTTTAAACTTAACTCTAACTTAAGTCTATATAACTTAACCTTTATACTTATATATACTAAAAGTACTTGTACTTAACCTTTACTTCTAGCTTGTATAACTCTTACTCTACTACTACTTCTAAGTCTATACAACTTTAACTCTACCTTTACTTACTACTAAGTACTCTATACTTATTTACTAGCATACTTAGTATTAACTTAGTATAAGTAGAAGTTAGGTAAAAGTTAAGTACTGTTACGTGCTACCTTAATCTCTACCTAACCTTTACCTATTTACTAGCTTTGTCTAGCTTAGTTAAAACACTTTAATATATATATAAAAAACTATACTATTAGTTTCTACTACTTACTAGTTATTAATAGCTATAAGACTTATAATATCTTTTAATTCTAGTAATACTATAAGAATAATAAGCTTATAACTTTATATATACTTACTAATTTTTTTACTTTTTATAACTAATTAATAAAGGTTGCTTTAACTCTTTGAAGTAGGTATATAGTATTAGAACCTAGCCTAAGCTACTAAGCTAAATAAGTACTAGAAAGATTAATAGTACTTACAGACTATAAGTATAGTTAGGCTAGCAAGCTAGGTACTCTTGTATACTTAGAGTCTCTAACTTTAGGTAGGTATAACTCTTTAAATATTTAAGATACAGCTTAGTAGTATATTACACGATAAAATGCGCTAAGCTAGAGCTCTTAAAAGAGCTACTACTTGCTTAATTTAGAATAGTTTTAGCTAAGATATATCGTCTAGAATAGCTAGATAGTTTGTACTACTCTTACTGCTACTTAACCCTAGAGTCTACAAACTCTCTATAGGTTCTAAGCGATATATCTTAGCTAAAACTATTCTAAATTAAGCAAGTAGTAGCTTTTTTAAGAGCTCTAGCTTAGCGCATTTTATTGTGTAATATACTACTAAGCTATATCTTAAATATTTAAAGAGTTATACCTACTTAAAGTTAGAGACTCTAAGTACACAGGGATACCTAGCTTGCTACTCTAAGTACAGTCTTAAAACAGTACTACATTATTAGCTTAGCTAAAGCTTAATATATAGGTACTAAGTAAAAGTGCTTATATACAACTATATTATATATAACTAAGACTAAGTTTTTACTATACTTTATATACGCCTATAATACTTTTATTATACTTAGTAATATCTAAAGAGAGTTCTACAGTGCTAGATTAGCTTTTTTAACTTAGAACAGATTATAATAGCTTTTAATATAAAGCTTTACACTCTATTACTTAAACTACTTACTAATAATAAGCTTTAGTAGTTATAAATACCTAGTAATACTTTAGAGTTTTAGTTATAATTAACTTTAATTTAAGAAAAGTATAAAAGGTTATAAGGTAGCTTTCTAAATTCTACTCTAAGTATACTTAAGTAGAAGCTAGTAAATAGATTTTTTTATTAGGATCTTAAATTAGTAATACCTCTGTTAGTTTAAAGCTAATTTTAAAGGTTGTTAGCTTAATCTATAGCTATAATAAAAACCTATACATTATATAGAGAAAGAATATCTAATAATCTAATAAAAGAAAGGTTGTTTAATAACCTAGGCTGCTAAGAGATAGGTCTTTAGTTTTAGCTCTAATCAAGAAAATCTAGCTAGCTAAAAGGGCTAGCTAAAGTTTTTGTATATGCAAAAGATAGACCTAAGTTAGAGCTATAATTTAAGCTACTAATTGTCTAAATTAAGCGTAAGCCTATAGAAATATTGCAGATTCTAAGATCTTAATATAGAGGCCTATTTGCTAGTCTAGTTGATACTAATAGAGCCTAGATTGCGCTTAGCGTACAAAGAATTAGCTATAGTAGCTATACCTAAGAGCTAAGAAGAAAATCCTCACATGTCTAGCTTAAGAATATATTTAATAATTACCTTCTTTTTATTATTATCTAGCTTCTATAAGTTAGCTAAAGAATTATAATATTAAGGTTGTCTTATATATTATCTACTTAGTACAGCTTAAAGTATCTTGTAAATAGCTATAGTATATTGCTAAGAGAAAGTTGTGTCTTATTTAAGAGCCTAGAATACATACTATATCTAAGTTTTTTTAACACGCCTAAATAGTAATATTAAAGACGTATTAGTATATAAAGAGTAGTTTAGTAAAGGTATAGTAAGATTAATCTACTTACTTAATAATTTACTTTTTTATAAAGTATATTAGAGCTTTTTTATAGTTATACTTTTAATTAAACTTAACTTTAAGCTCTAGCTAACACTTAACAAAGGTACTAGCTTAGTTCTTGCTAATTAGTAGGTAGTAGCGCTTAGCAAGCAGAGGGTTAGCTACAATTTCTATATTTATAAGCTATAGTAGGTATTTATACTTGTCTATCTTTAATATATACTAGACAATTACCTTTCTTTTAGTACTTATTAGTTTTATTAAGTTAGGCTTGCAATTGTGTTATAAAAGAGTTCTAGCAAGTCTATTACTAAGTATTTTTCAAGGCACATTGTAAATAGCTATAGCTTATTCCTAAGAAATTGTTATATCTTTATAATACTACAATCTCGTCTTTTATAACTCTAATAACTATCTAATAAATATCTATCTTAGTATAACTTTATATTCTACTTAGTATAACTCTACTCTAAGTCTAATAAGTATAAAAAGAGATACTTTTATAAAGTATAGATAGATAGTTTTAAAGTATTTTTTTATACAAGACCTATAGAAATAGAGATCTAGTCTTATAGTTTATCTTAGTACTTTTATATACCTTATAGTAGATACCTATACCTTTTAGACTCTTTTAGTATTCTATATTGTTATAGTCTTACTAGATAGCCTAGAAAGTAAGCTATACATCTACTTTCTTTAAGAGCTTTATTATATTTTTATATAGAGGTATTATAAGTAGAGTAAAGTTTAGTATAGTCTTAGTAAAAGTAAGCTACTTGCTTAGGTAAGCTACTTACCTGTAAGGTACGTTACTTTTACTAGCTTTATAAGCTAAAAAAACATCTTAAGTATTCTTTTAAACAAAAAGTTTGTTTTTTTACTATTACTAGTAGATAGTATAGATTAAATATTTAGACATAATATACTAGTATAGGCCTAGTAGCACTTTACTTATATATAAAGCTAAATACTAGCCTTTACTATATTTATTATTTTATTCTATCTTAATATATTATCTTAATTAACAACTATAATAAAAAATCTACTTTGTTACTAAGTTAACCTATCTTATATAGTATATGTACTTATATCTTGCTATATCTTTATATACCTAGTAACTACAGCCTAAAATAAATTATAGCTTAGGCTAAGCTAGTAAATAGGTTTAAAGTACTTAGTAGTAAGTAGAAGTTAAGTTAGAGTTATACAGACCTTAGAGTAGTAGTTAAGTTAAGGTTGTATAGGCTAGAAGTAGAGGTTAGGTAGAAGTACTTCTAGCGTAAGTAGAAGTAAAAGTTAGGTTACATAGACTTAGGTTAAAGTTACGTTAGAAGTTCCTACTAAGGTATATAATTTTAAGTTGTAATAAATAGCTTATCTTGCTATAGAATAACTCTGTTAAGGTAAGCCTACTATAGTATATAATAATAGGCAGTAATAATTAGCCTTCTTACTACAGGATAAAATCTTCTATAATATTAGTGCAACTTCTACACTACTCTAACCTTAAGTAGAGACAACCTAACCCCTACCTACTTAGTATTAACTTAGCGCAGGTAGGGGTTAGGTAGGGGTTAGGTACTGTCACGTGCTACCCCAACCTCTACCCAACCCCTACCTATTCGCCAGCCTAGCTTGGGCGCCTGCTCAACTACCTTCCCAAACCACCCGACCTACTACCTGCCCCCCTGCCTATCGAATCTCGCTTTTTCGAATCGACAGCGGTGTTTCGGGACGATACATCATATCATAGGGTCGTTGCGGTTGAGCCTCACTTTGTTGTCAAATACGGGTGGGGTGTCAATGAGATCGAAGGCCAAGTACTTCTATTTATCGAGCATCACCTGGGAAATTGCCACAGGTTGCCGAAACTCTACGCAATGTATGGCATAGCAAGTACGGGCCATGTCTGCCTGATCATGCAGCGTATGCCTAGTGTCTCACTCGATGAATTATGGCCTACTCTTAAGGACCGCGAAAAATCCGACATTTGTACCAAATTGAACGAAATCGTTACATCAATTCGAAGTATTCCAGGTCCTCTACTTTACGGAAGTGTTGACCAGGGCCGGTACCACCATTATCTGTTCTACAGCCCCGATGCTGACGAAGAAATCTATGGTCCGTTCGACTCAGAAGACAAATTCAATGCGGCATTGGTAAAGCGCCTCCGGTCTGCTTGGGCAGGGATGAAGAGGCATAGCTACAAAGCAGACTTCTATGAAAGAAATCTTGGAAAGACATTGGTTGGTCATAACCCTGTTTTCTCGCATTCAGATCTGCAAAGGAAAAACGTAATAGTACATTTGGATACACCGAGGGGTTTCGTCGTCAGCCTGATAGATTGGGAGGAGGCTGGCTGGTTTCCGGCGTACTGGGAATACTTCACTACCCTGCAGGGTGTACTACAATGGGATGACGATTGGCCCCAGCGCATTGAAGAGACAATGGACCCTTGGGTCAGCGAAGCGGCAGTCATGAAAATGGTATATCAGGATATAATATTCTGAGCGACATTGTTTGCATTTGCTGGCTCTTCGATACAGCTCGGCTGACTAAGCTGTGCGTTGTTCAACAGAGATGCTCTACGGCAAATCGAATCAGAACCTGCTAGCAATGTAGAATACAGTGTCTCTAGAGTTTATCAACATTCATCCACTCTTCTCAAAGTCGCGGTACAGTTGCCTAGTCGTTTGTCAGGTACGTCACTGCCAAACCCACTCCTGCCCGTTACAGTAACGATACCTCTTCGTAGCCATCAGGACAGCCGTAAGCCTACTGTACACTTACTCACTGCGAAAAATGACTGACCATTTCAGAGGGAGCTTTGTATAACCCACGATGAGCAGATAACCGGCGAGCACAGTTCCGACGGTTCGAAGTCAGTAGTGCCGATACTGACATAGATGTCTTCCTATCTCCTTTCCGGTGAAATGTTCATGCCTAGTCTTAATGACCATTTCGTAGAATGAACTATCTGTCTGAACAATAGCTTTCACCTTTAGATTGTAATCCGGGACAGAGATTACTGGTTTAATTTGTCTTTTACTTTGTATCTATCGTCAAGGTGTTATTCCAGGGAAAGCTCGTCATTGGACACTTGCGAGTGTTTCAGCCGACAGACAAAACTACGTTACCGTGCCTTTTCTGGGGCCGAGGCAATAGTCAGAGCCCCATGTTAGCTGAGTAGCTAGGCACTTTCTTGTAGGTTTCTTTGACACCCAGTAGCTTCAACGGCAAAGTTCACATGCAGTCAAAGTACATATTTGGCTTTGGGAAACCTGATTGTAGCCTTATAATTTCCGCTAACGTCTGTAGCATTCCGTTCAGACCTTGAGCATATCATTTATGACGCTTGCGCTTTTGTTTTTTGAGACCAAACTTTATCCCGATTGAGCAACGGCCAAATACCCTCTACTTTCTTCAGCGCCCGACATCCGCGAATGCCTTGACTGAAGGATCTAGCCGACAGCTGAGTTTGTATACGAACCTGGAGAGTGGCTCCAAAGGATTACTTGCGTATGGTGGAAGTACGAGAGACCGCCGATTGTCATGCATTAGGCGCAAGCGCTTAAGGAACTGGTTGTTCTGCATCTGCAGTAACCCAAAAGCTCGGATGACGACGACAACCATATAAGGGAATTGCCAGGAAGCATCATCTGTCCCTAGATGTGTGTACATCTTACGCCTTCAGTAGCCCAGTAGCATTCTTCTGTGGTCATGTTGGATTAGCGTAGTTTAAAAGGCCGAGTCTGGTTGGCTTCTTTTTTGTGGCAATGATCATAGTCGATGGGTATGACTCACAAAGACGAGCGCAAAGTCACCAAATGGCCGGCTGCACACTGTTTCTCTGATCATCCTGCCCGTAGTTTGTAAGTGTTCACATCATTAACTTGCAAGGTCACTTCTTTTAGATCTGCAAAAACTTCTGTTGATAAAGCGGATGAAGATGTGATAGAAGCTGATGTCCTTGCATGCCTCCTCTATATATAGATCGAAATCTGATTCCAACAGCCAGTCAGATAATTCCTGTGTCTGAATCCTGTCAGAAGAGAGACTAAAAATGCGGAAGCTTACATACCAGTAAACGTTGTAGGAAGGATCAGCTGCAGAGCTTACATAGGGCAAGGAATGCCCCATCCAGTACTCATCGAACAGCAGTCGGCCTTACAGGTAGCCACGACAGCAGGACTGCAGAAATCTCCATCTGCAAATCCCCTTGCTGACTCTTGCTTGTATCGTGCCTTGTCGTCCCGTAGGCAGCAATCTTCGCGGAAACTCTTGACTTCGCACCACGCTGATGCAGTTGTCGCGAAAAAGCTAAGGGCAGTGATAGCTGCAGTGAATATCGTAGTAGAATACATGTTGATGCTGTGGGTAAGTCTAGAAGGAAAAAACTCTGAAAGATTGTAAGGAGAGGTGATGATTGTCGCTGTTGAACGAATGGAACCGAGCGATAGTGATTTTCCTACCAAGGACACAACATGTCTTTATATACGCAAGATGTTTCGGTAACAACTCTAGAGGTGTCCGCGACTAGTGCGAATCGAATGTTCCTGTAGTTTCACGTTATTCCAAAGTTTAGCTTCTCGTTGTAGGCCCGACTGGCACCTGCGCTGAAGCTGTTTGACCCCGTAGTCTTCGGTACAACTCAATCAGGCCTTTATCAAGACGATGAAACTCTACTCCAGAACCGATTTGCATGACCGCCAAGGGTCTCAGCCTCTCCAATTGCTACAGGCGTTCTGTGGTTCAGCATTCACTTCCCTGTGCGCAGCTGATCGATGATATCGCGGCGCAAGAGTGCAGTCGCATCCCAGCAAAACAAAGTGGTCGGGATTGCGCTGGAAATTGTCTTTGCTTGTATTGAGATCTTCTTGCTGATACAAACCTTTCGCAAGAAGACGGTGCACGCCGTTTCATTCCTAAGTGCGTCTCCACGTTGAGCTTACAACACCACTTCGATGCCACTTCGGGCTATAACGGTCGCGTTGCGTTGTTGTAAGGTGTTCTGGGACCTCCGTGCATGTGTACTTCTGATTGGTTGTAAGCAGTGTTCAGCGAATCAGAAGCGGTCCTTGACGAAGTCTACCAGATCAAGGCGGGTCCACACTCTCAACAAGCACCGATATTGGTTCGCATTGAGGACACGGGCTCTGCTTCATCGCCGACGGCGTTACCTTTCTGAATACTACCGCTTTGAACGCATCTAAGTCCCAGGAAACGCATGGGTACCGAATCTGCAAACACTGCGTTGGACGTTTTCTGGGTGTTCGCATTTTTGTTTGCAAAGGCTCCTGGTCAATCAAAGGTTTAGAAATGCCTATAAAGACTCGTATTTCACTATCGGTAGATTTCGGCACCATTCTCAGCTCCAACGGCAACTACATTCGTTCTTACTTCCACTCTCGCTTTATACAAAGACTTCTTAAGCGCTTCCTCGCCTTACTTACCTCGTCAACATGCATTCCAACACCATCATCTCTACAATCATTGCTGCTATTAGCATCTTTGCTACGGCTACCTCCGCTGAATGCACGATCAAATGGACCGACAACAACTGTTGCTTTCGCGACAGAAAGGCGCGCCAAAGCCAGGACGGGTGGACTCATGCTGTCCCTGGCACTAAGACTGGCGGAGAGATCCGCTTTGCAGATGGAAACCTCTGCCCTGGTAATATCCAGGCTACGTGCAGTGCTAACTGCTGTGACCCGACAACTGGATGGGGCAAGGGTTGCCCTAAGTAAGGTTTTGATGTATTTAAGCTAAGCATGACTTGACTGTAAGTTTCGACTCACAAGCTCCTAGTCCGATAATATCTGACAGAATTTAGATCGCTCTGTTTGATTTCAAGGACGTCAAACGTGGTGGCCAAGCGTTGTAGCTATAGATACCAAAGAACAAGCTAAGATGATACAGTAGAGTACACTACACAGGTACACGTCTGGAGTAGTTTAGGGCCAGAACCTCACGTCGATGCTTAGCAATATCAAGAAGTCGCACAAATTTAAGTCCCTTGACTACTTGCACAAAGCTATGTCTCATCAACCTTGCATGTCCATCCTCAGGGCCTGGAATCTACGCTCCACTCCTCCAGCGCCACGAACGCCACGAACGCCACAAATGTAAGGTAAAGACGCATGTCATGGCGAAAACTGAAGAAGCAAGGCTCTACTAGGCAAATTTCCTCCACCAAGCCAGCACTTCGCGCAAGCTGGATGTACCCCCCTAGGCTAGCCATCATCCAATTGCTGGATTGGTGACCAGCGCCGGTGCAATTGCCACTAGCGAATTTGACCTACGCGCAGGAGTAAAGAGTTACGGTAAGTGTAATAGGGTCGCTTATACGGGTGACAAAAGAGAAAACCACTGCTTCAAGGCCAGCGTAGAGGCTGCTAAGACTCAGCAATGGTGTGTAAGAGAAGAAGAGTGTGCAATCGGCTGTCGCCATATGCCCGCAATGTCAAATCGTCGCCAAACTATGCCTGCAGCAAACAATTCTAGTGCTTCGGGCCAACCAAGGCTTCTACGCGATATACATGCTGGGGGCGGTCAGCCCAAGTCTTGTGGTTGGCGTTTGGTTCTTATGGCCAAGACCGAGAATGTAAGTTCCGAGTCAAGCTAAAGCACTGCGGAAGAACTCTGGATCGTTACACCTGAAACGGTCCTGGGAAAATCCCTGAATAGGAAACGACGACAGAGCACGCAGGGGGATTGTATGCTTGTGTCGACCGGAAACCGGATCAATCCAGCGTCTTTGAGACCTATTGAGTTGTCCCTTCGCAAAGCTTTTCACCTTTTCACAGCTTCTTATCCAGTCGCCCGTTATCTAGGCCAGGCACAAAGTTGAAAACCTCTCCGTATACCCAACAATCCGGTTGGATATGGTCGCTAACGCGTCACGTGAGGCTCAAGACGCATGCGACGCCCTCGTCCTTGTCTCTGCGGTTGAATCAATCCAGGCCGACTCCAGTCGACCGAAGAATTTTCGGCATTATTGTTACATATCAATGAGTCCTGTTGTTCATCTTTGCTTGTCGGTGCATTGGCTAAGGTATTGGCAATTCGGCATATGGAGGATGCGACAAGATGCAGAAGAACAGCCTATTAGATATGGTTCATTTTCCTCACTGACTTCGATAGGTAAAGCTTGGTCGGCCCTATCAAAAGCCACGGCTACACGGAACTTAGGCCAAGCCAATTGCGTATGCTAAGGACCTTGGATGTTCTAAACGGCAACAACGACCCGCTGAGTTACGGGCGCAACTTCATATCACTGCGTCAGAGCGCAATCTCAAGACCTTGGGGCTGGCAGCCTGTCCTGGTGACCAGAGCAGGCGGACTTTGAGCTCCATCAAGCCGGCGACCCAGATTCACCTCTTCTTGGGATTGTACTGCCAGATAACGCTGTCCGATGCTACAAATTAGCAGATCGTCACGGGCACTTGAGATCCAGTAATACTCGACTCGTTTGATAGTTCTTTCGCGTTCCAATCTTCGTGATCTCGGTATCTTGTTGCATGCTATAGCATGTGCTGCAGTAGATTGCGCCTAGCAATCGGAAGGACTTACTGTAAGATTGATATGCAAGATCTACCACAATGCTTCGGCCACGACTCGCACATTCGATCCGTTTTCCAGGATCAATTATCCCGCAATGATATCTTAGCTGCGATGATCGACATAACGGAATGACGCCCTCGGCGTGCCAATGACAGCGATGCGCGGTCAAGATAAACGTTCTGAGTTAGTAGCGTCAACGGCAAGCCACCAAGAGGTCGTGGCAGCATGGCACATCTTCGTTACCCCACGGGGCTTGAATTCTAAGGGGATTCGAATCTATAAGATGTAGGTGATGCGATGCACTGTTCTGGACTCGACAAAGGGGTCATTGTTTATACTTGGACCGCGCAACAATTCAAGATCGATCTCTTAATCGGACCTTGTTCATCTTCCCGTCAATACGAATGAGATAGAGGCCTCTGGTGAGAGTACGCCTGACAAGAAGAGAGCAGATTCTTCTCCATCAGTGCCCGAAAAGATCGAGAAGGTCGAAAATGCAGGTTCATCCCTTGCCGTTGATGCAGAGACGGAGAAGCGGCTGTTGAGGAAGCTGGATATGCGGATCATCCCTATGATTTGCTGGATATACTTGATGAACTTCATGGATCGAGGTAGGTGGGTCTAGCAACCTACGATTCGTTCTTGCGTTTCGCTGACTGCTTCAAGTGAATATCGGCAATGCGCGTTTGTATGGTCTGGAAGAGGACCTTGGGATGCCACCTGATGGTAATCAGTATCAAATAGCTGTTGGTGTTCTATTCGTCACATACTGTGTAAGTCGAACGCAGCCGCCTCCACTCAGCACCGACTCCTACCACCCCTGATGTAAGAGTGGGTACTAATCGGTCCACAGCTATTTGAGACCCCCTCAAACATGGTTTTGAAAAAGTTGCAGCCAGCTCGCTATCTAGCTGGCTTAGTCTTCACTTGGGGCCTTGTGGCCACGTTCACAGCCTTCTGCAACAACTTCGCTGCGCTCGTCGCTTGTCGACTCCTCTTAGGCGTCTTTGAAGCCGGACTTTTTCCTGGCGTTATCCTATACCTTTCCATGTTCTACAACAAGAGAAACGTATCGCTACGCAACGCCTTTTTCTACGGCACCAGTGCGATAGCTGGTGCGCTTGGGGGTCTTGTGGCTTACGCCATTGGTGAATTGGACGGCGCCGCGGGATGGCGGTAAGTGTGCGCAGAATCCTCATTCAGGAGCATCGACTAATAAGCTGCCAGAGGTTGGAGATGGATCATCCTAATCAACGGAGTCCCCACAGTTTTGACGGCGCTGGCCGTACCCTTTGTGCTGCCCAATAGCCCTGAAACCGCAAGCTTTCTAACTGAAGAGGATCGCCGCAATCTCATTTTGCTCCGAAAACTCGAGGTCGGTCAAACCAAGGCCGCACAAGTGCTCCACAAGGACGACGTGAAAGCAGGAGCCAAAGATTGGAAGACCTGGGCCTTTGCAGTCGGACAATTCTGCGGTCTGGGTATGCTCTACAGCTTTTCGGTTTTTCTTCCTACAATCATCTTTGAGATGGGTGCAGGTTGGAGCCGACAAGTGGTACAAGCTCTTACCATGCCGGTATACTTTACAGGGTTTGCAGTCTACGTCGTGAGTGCCTGGTACAGCGATCGTATACAGCAGCGAGGAGTATTCTGCATTGGCGGCTTCTTCACCTGCATGATTGGATACATTTTCCTTATCGCAAATCAAGGCATTGGGCTGAGTTTCACTGGCTGTTTCATCGTGGCGATGGGTCTTTGGACGTCGACTGGTGCAGCTTTCACATGGCTTGGAGTCAACAGTCCCCGTTACGGCAAACGGGCATTTGCCAGTGGAATGCAGATAACTATCGGAAATGCTGCTGGTGTCTCTGCGCCTTTCCTGTTCAGCAACGCGGACGCGCCAACGTATTATCCTGGTTATAGTGCCACGATTGGGCTCCTCATTCTTGGAATGGGTGTTTATTCAGCATTGCACTTCTGGTACCGAGCCCAGAACAAACGAAAGCTTGAAGGTGAAGAGAATTACCGGCTGGAGGGTTTGTCTGAGGAGGAAGTCAATGAATTGGGAGAGCACAATCCGAGATACATGTATACGATTTAGCACATTGGATTTGCGATATCGGAAGGCGAGCCGATCTGTGTCGCAAAGCTTACGATGGACCAGCTGTATTGGATACGTAGTGAAGGACGTGGTTCGTCCACCTCAACGACCTATTGTCTATGACGTAAGCAAGCACTAACTCTTCGTGGCCTAATTTTGTTTCTTGGTCTCTTACTTCGCTCCACCTCAATCAACCTTCCACCTTGAAAGGTACCAATTATCACCAGTACGCTACATCGCCAATAGCAGACTGGCCTGCATGCCAAATCCAGTTTCTAAAAAGCGAAAAACACGCCTCTCAGGCCGAACCTTCAGAATGGCGCGGCAAGAGCCAGGTGCCACCATGCTCGCTCTTGCCGATACTGGCTTGTTACGGCTTGTGGATGAACTTCTGCTCAACATTTTGGACTACGTGCCTGATATTGTAGATCTTCGCAACCTCGCGGCAACATGCACACGTCTCCAGGGTCTTGCAGAGCCATATATTTGGCGATCATTATTAGTGCTCAGTGGCACGCACGCACGCAACGTTGCCGCAGCACTTGACCAACGCGATGAGCGGGTTGACTTCTTACAAGAGCTTTCGATTAGATACAAAGATGCGAATAAAGAGGGTGTCGAGGAGCTGAACCACTGGATAACGCTAATGTCGAGGCTGCGCCACCTGACTCTCGAAAGCCCTTGTCCAAACAACTCAGAATGGAGGCAGGGTGAGGTCTTCGATGGCTGGTCAAGAATCAACTACTGGAATCTGATGGCAAGCGCAGTCTTTCCGAGGGAAGGTCTGCCGCTGGCATTACCAATGTTACAATCTTGTGCGCATCAACGCGTTTTCATCTTGGACGCCAGGCTAACATCCGACAGTCACATTACACGCGCATGGGGCAGACGACCGGAAATTCGATTTCGACTCTCGTCTTGCTTCCGTATTCTATCATCCTACCCTCCGCGACCTTACTATTTCGTGCCTTAACATCAAAAATCAAGACATGGAATCGACAATAAAGACTTTCGGGAAAGAGCGCAAGTCTACACCCCTCCGTTCACTAACATTCATTGAGTGTAACATTGATATGGACACGCTATTCACCATCTTAAGTATGCCAAAGGCACTAAAACAGCTTTCCATTGGCGAACGCCTGCATGTCTTTGAGGGCGCTCGCCCATCGATGGATGCAACGCAACGAACATCATCCGATCGCTTTCTGCCGGCTCTACAGCAACAAGCAGATTCCCTTGAGAAGTTGACTCATATTGGGGGCTCGCTTCAATACACCTTAGGAAGAATTACAGACGATGATGGTGCCGCTAAGCTCCGCTCCTTCGCCGCATTACAACATCTCGAGCTTGGGTTTGAATCGCATCTCTACTACTACCTCCGCGTCAACGGATTTCCGCCACGACTTAAGTATCTTAAGATGCTAGACAACGCTATATCGAACAACTACAGTCAACAACCAGACGCTCTTACACGGACAGTATTTCGGTCTACCACGTCATTAGTTACACAGTGCTTTCCATCTAGTGTCCCGGACGACTTCACACTTCATATCCGCTATTCAAACAACTTTGCTTTCCGATTACAAGAAGCCGAGGAATGGATCAATACCCTGTTCCTCAGCCGGCCGTTGATCTACAGAATTGCAGACGTTCTGCATGAGCATAAAGGTCGGCTGGTGGTGTCGCGAGACACGTTTCCTTCAGGTGGCGCCTACATCCCACCATACATGTACGGCGAGGAACTGCCGGTCGAGAAGATGCTGTACAATTCGGACGACTATTTTACCTTCAATGGAAAAGATTATCGCGTACTTGACGATGATAGATTCCAGGCCAAGGTGGAGCGGGATCTACTCGTGTGTCCCAAATGCGTGAGCCGGGACTTCACGGAGAGGGAGTGCAAGCAGTTGGGAGATGGCAGCCGGTGTCAACCGTGTTTCAGAGATGGGTTGGAATGCGGGTGGGCAAGGGACAAGAACGGACAGCTTGCGAAGCCAAATCCGAGCGAAATCAGCGCTGAACAATGACTCGTGGCTCGGACAGCAGACACTGGACTGAAAACACACATGAACCTAGCTAGTTGAGCGCAGCAAGTAAATACCCCTCAGCCATTCAGCCTAGGTATCATGGCGCTGCTTAACATTTGAAGTTGTGTTTGAATACTGCCCCCGATGATTTGAGGGTCACGAGGTCTTGAGGTACTTGGTGACCGCCAAGATCCGAGCCGGCTTGCAATCGATCGCCGTTATCGCTATTGCAACGCGCTTCCGAAGTGGCACAAACAGCAATGTAGTGACCAGCACTTAGGCATTCTCGTGACGTTTTCTTCTATGGGTATGGACACGCCAGAAGTCAACGTGCTCTTGCTTGGCGATGCGGATTGCGGCAAGTCGACGTTCCTATCGTGAGTGCTACCTTCACTGATGGCTGAGCTACAATAGCTCTATTCGAGCTGCGGAGCGCGACATGCGCCAGTACACGAGAGACATATCATCTTGCTTCCCTTCACATCTAACACGGGATCAGACGTCTGAGCTTGGGCGTGCAGCCACACAACGACGACCTTCCACCGTATGCGTTACCTACACTTCGCGACGAAGATCAGCCCTTCGAGTTCGACATATCGCTCTACGCGCGTCCCTACAAGCTCCGATTCTACGATACCAGAAGCCCAGAGAACTATACGCTGCTTCGTCCCCAGTTCGTTATTCTCTGCTACGACATAAGCTCGCGCGCCTCTCTCCTGTCGTTGTCTAAGACTTGGCTGCCCATAGTCAACGGGCACTTCAACTATGACGAGAACCTTCCAGTCATGGTTTTGGGTTTGAAGCGTGACTTGCGCAAACAATGGACACTGCAAGAAGTCGGCGAAGATAAGCAAGGGAAAGGCGCAAGCGTCATGCCTCACGAGGGTTTGCAGGCGGCGCAACGAATGCTCTGCGACCACTACGCCGAGTGCAGCGCTCTGACAGGCGAATTGTGCCGCGAGGTTCTGCAAGATGTTGCGAAAACTTGCGCGAAGACAACGACTGCAGACGGCGCGAAAGGAGGAGGACCGCTCTCGGATTGCGCTGTCATGTAATGCTGTGTCGATGCGCCCTCCACAGCCACCGAACGAGCTCCTGCTTTGCCGTACAGCACGGATATTCTGTCATGTTGATGGACGTAGGCCAGTGCCAGGATTGCATTGATAGCGTCGTAACGTAACAGGCAAACTCTTGGTCGCCTGCTGCCAGACACGTTGAGATCAAACGCTTCTGCAAGATAACGCGCGCGTTTTGATATTCCGAGCTGTCTATCATCAGCATACTGGCCCAATCAACTACAGCGGAGTCCAACCAATAGACAACGTGCTTCAGCCTCCGGATTACGAAACTTGTCTGGAAGAAGCATCGCGTTTACAGGGTCTCGCAGCACATGGTTGCATAAAACCTCCTCGCCCGGCTACTGACCGTCTGATTTGTGCGTGTCTGCATCTTACCTAGACTCGACTGCAGGCCCTGGGATCACAATGGTGCTCAAGGGCCTACTCGCTTCGTTTGTTGTGGCAGTCCAAGCATCTCTGTCCGTGTTACTGGTCATTTCTTACGGTGCCATAGCAGCTCGACTGGGTCTCCTTAACGCAAGCAATAGCAAAGCAATCAGCATAACGTGCGTCAAGATGTTTTTGCCAGCTTTGCTCTTGGTCAAAATTGGATCCGAGCTGCATCTAGGCTCAGCTAATCGCTCTTTTAGTATCTTCCTTTGGGCCTTCGTATGTCACTTTGTGAGGTTTTTGATAGGCATCTTCGCACATCTGGTCTTTGGCCTACCTGACTGGACGACTGCAGCCAACATGTGCAACAATACCATGAGCTACCCTCCCCTGCTCATCCAAAGCTTGGAACAAACTGGCATTCTCTCTAAACTCCCTGTGGAAGACGAGACGACAGGCGAACTCATCGCAAGTGCAAAGAGCTATATTCTTGTCTTTGCTACAGTCAGCAGCTGCTTGACGTTTGCCGTGGGCCCGCGACTCATCGATACTGAGCATGCGTCAGATTCAGACGATGATCTTGCAGTCGATGAGGAGGGGGATGGTGGCTCTCCAAGGAGTTCCTCGTCACCACAGTTGGGGGATGTTACCTTCGCTGCACGAACATTGGAGCATGCTAGGTTGCTGTCGTCTGGCCCACAATTTCGAGATCGTCATAGAGCGATGATGCTTATGCCGACAGGGTCTCCCGCTCTCAAGAATCAGCATAGTCCAGGACAGCGACGCAAGTCTCGAAAATGAACGAAACATTTCCCAAACTTTGACAGTGTCCTACATAATGGGTCCAATCCTGGCTATCGTTTTCGTCGGGGCTCTGTACGCAAGTGAAGTTGCGATGTGATGGTGGGCTCATAAACTACATCATTTGCTTTCACTTCGACATCAAGTTGGAGGAGGAAAGGTACTGTCCGTGCACAGCAAGACTACGTAAAGCAAAAACACTCCCACCCCCCCTAATTCTTACCGTCTCTCTACCCAGGTCAACAATGCGTGTTTTACACTTCCTGCCATCGGCGGTGGCCGTCAGCGCACTTGGTAGCTCATTCATCAAGTAAGTTCTCGAGGCATAGTATCCGTGTACCACGATGCACATCTGCCGGCGTGACACGAGAACTGATTCAGCAGCAGTACTACCAGCTTCAATAATGGCGTCACCCCTTATCACCTTCACGCGGGCATGGGCGTCGATGTCGCGGCTGATCCACCTGTTCGACGGCCTCCACCACCTCTGCCAAATCGACCTGCCGAGCCTGCCAGTAACGAGGTGTGGAACAACTGCCGAGACAAGGGCTGCACGCTCACGTGGGCAATGGATGCCAACGATGCTGAGGTCGGGCCGGCGTACAGTCCAAAGCGCGAGGATGCTAGGAGTCTGTATCGCAGCTTCAACGATCTTCGGACCTGGGGATGGAATCCGTATCCCCCACAGGATATCGACGAAAGCTTTCACAATTTTCATGCCACGTGGGGAATTGGTGAAGCACTCGTCGCTCTTGGGATATCTGAGCACTCCGATATGTACGAGGGCGGACTCAACAGAATCGTCTGCATTGGCCATCGAAGCTATGATCCAAGAGCTGGCATACCCGATAATCAGTGGTATGACGCCAATGGTAAGAGATACCGAGCAACTGGAGCTCAGTACTCGATGGCCATCAACCCCAAACAAGGAGTTATCATGGGCCTCAGCAGGCTTTCACCAAACTATGCAGCCACAGACCGCGAACCGCCGGTCGCCAAGGAATTGCTGCCTGCCTTGAATCGGTTCTCAGACGTTGCTTGGATCGGCTGGGATGCTTTGACGAAGGAAGAAGCCGTCGACATTAAAGGACTGCGATACTTTTTCTCTGTGGGCGTTGTCAATCCCATCACCAAAAGCATCATTCGCCGCACCCTGGACGCGAAAGGCTGGGAGCTCAGTCCATGGCCTGGCCACACTTTTGAACGACGCTGGTTCGAGACGCGCGCAATCTTAGGTATGGAGCATTCGTAGAGTTTATGCAAAGCGCGTGGCTGACTCTTGTACAGGCACTCCAAATGTGCAAGGTTTTGCGTATATGCTGTGAGTACACCATGATGTTTTGTTTGTTGCAGGGACGCTAACCCATGTAGTATCCAGCATAAGGACGTTTTGGGCAACATGTACATCGATAAAGTACAGGTGTTCCGGGCTAGCAACGCATCACGCAACCCTTGTATTGTTATGCATCTAGCCAAGCCGCGGGCCCAGGACGAGCAGCCAGAGCGTAGAGGTGGGGCGGTTAAGAAGATAGAGGTTGTAAAGGTGGTGGAGGTGCAGCCACTGCGCGCTAAGTTGTGATGGAAGAGTGCTGAGGAAGGAGCGACACGCTCAGTTGGCCCTACTCTTTTTGTGCGCAGACGCCATGCCCTGTCATGTCATATCAGTCAGAGCTTACTAGGTTCTCTGCACACACTCTCTTCAATGCCTCACTCTAGATCAAGCACCGCACATTTATGCCCTGTGTCGTGAGATGACCCGAGCCACGTCCACTCCCGATTTGACTACTCACATGCCGAGGTATTTGCGACTCGCACCTCCCACTGCATGCGGCGAAAGTCGGAACATCCAAACGGCTTGCCGTCGCAATGCTCGCACGAGCAAACTACCTCGAAGCCATTATTCCAAGATTGAGCTGCATCTGGTTGGCAGCCAATACAGCTGACCAGGCACGCGGCTCCGGCTGCCCGCTTGGCTTGTGATCTGTGAGAGGGGGTGCAAATGCAGGGCCATCTGAAGCAGACATAAGTACAGCATGCACCGCCCGCTCTCCCGCTCTGGAGAGATGGACAGGCCAATTGCTGCTCTCCATGTCACCGCTGCTGACTGTTCATGCCGTGCAGCTGCCAGGCACGGCCCACCCCCGCCATCGACTTCGCCTCGCGCAGGATCAGCGCGCGTGATGTCAATCTATACGGCGCGCTGCCCCTCCAACATGAGTCCAGCAATATCAATGCACGACACGGCATTTCTGCAGGCAGTTGCGCAGGCAGTGCTGCTGCGCCTGGGTATGAGCTGAGCCGCTCGCCCGGCATGCCACCTGCTGCTTGCGGACGCGGCCGCCGCCCTTGCTCGGCAACGCACGGCGGCTTAAAAGGCTGTATAGGCTCTGCGAGCCTGGCGGAGACCATCGTCTGCGAACCTCGGGAGAGCTTTGACCCGCCTGCGTGCTCCACAGACAGCTCCCCACCTATCTTCCGCCTATCATTCCGAGCTTCGCAGCGCTGAAGACGCTACCGCGGCCGGCAAGCGCAGCAAGACCCTCTGGCGATTCTCGTCGAGACTCTCACCACCGAGGTTATAGATACTACTAACTTCGCTGCCCGCCATGAGGCTCTCTTCCTCAGCTTCTGCTGCCATCCGCACCGCAACCAATCCTCTCCGCCTTCCCAGCCGCAGCTTTGCGACTCGTGCCATTGCGAGCCAGACTTCTGCGAAATCGGCTCTGTTCTCGAACGCGCACCGCACCACCACAGGCACCTCCCCAGCCTCTGCAGCCCTTCTCTCCTTCAATCGCTTCAGCCAGCAACTCAGGATGGCGTCCACTCCGGCCTCAGGCATCAAGAAGATCAAGGTGGTGAACCCGGTGGTCGAGCTCGATGGTGACGAGATGACTCGCATCATCTGGCAGACCATCAAGGACAAGTTCATCCACCCCTACCTCGACATTGACCTCAAGTACTACGATCTCGGCCTCGAGTACCGCGACCAGACCGACGACAAGGTCACTCTCGATGCCGCCGAGGCCATCAAGAAGTACTCGGTCGGTGTCAAGTGCGCGACCATCACCCCCGATGAGCAGCGTGTCGAGGAGTTCAAGCTGAAGAAGATGTGGCTCTCGCCCAACGGTACCATCCGTAACCACCTGTAAGTGCCTGCGATCGCGGCAACCATTCAACAATCGACTAAAGCGTGCTTCAGTGGAGGAACCGTCTTCCGCGCTCCCATCGTCATCCCTCGCGTCCCCCGTCTCGTACCCAGCTGGAAGCAGCCCATCATCATCGGCCGCCACGCCTTCGGCGACCAGTACCGCGCCAAGGACCGCGTCATTGAGGGCGAGGGCACTCTTGAGATGGTCTTCACACCCAAGGGCGGCGAGCCCCAGACCATCAAGGTCTACGACTTCCCTGCTGGCGGAGGTGTTGCTCAGACTCAGTACAACACCACCGAGTCCATCTCCGGCTTCGCACACGCTTCCATGAAGCTCGCGCTCGACAAGAAGCTCCCCTTGTACATGAGCACCAAGAACACCATCTTGAAGGCCTATGACGGCAAGTTCAAGGACACCTTCCAGGAGATCTACGACAGCCAGTACAAGAAGGACTTCGATGCTGCCGGCATTTGGTACGAGCACCGCCTGATCGACGACATGGTCGCCCAGATGATCAAGAGCGAGGGTGGCTACATCATCGCCATGAAGAGTACGTCTGACCTATCAACCGTCACATGAACCCTGCTAACACGCAACAGACTACGATGGTGACGTCCAATCCGACATCGTCGCTCAGGGTTTCGGCTCTCTCGGTCTCATGACCTCCGTCCTCATTACCCCCGACGGCAAGACCTTCGAGGCTGAGGCTGCTCACGGCACCGTCACTCGCCACTACCGCGAGCACCAGAAGGGTAACGAGACCTCCACCAACCCCATTGCCTCCATCTACGCCTGGACACAAGGTCTCTCCAAGCGTGGTGAGCTCGACAACACTCCTGAGCTTGTCGTCTTTGCCGAGCAGCTCGAGAAGGCTTGCGTTGACACCGTCGACATTGACGGCATCATGACCAAGGATCTTGCGCTTGCGTGCGGCAAGAAGGACAGGGGCAGCTGGGTCACAACGAACGAATACCTTGACGCCGTCGAGAGGAGGCTGAAGACAAGCTTGAAGGAGAAGTTGTAAGCGGGACAAATATGAAACGAAAACGATGAGCATGTTGAGCGATACTTTGAACTAGCTGGTGGATATCGGCATATCTAGATACCTGTAGGTGGAGTTTCAGCTTACTCTATCCAGGGAAGCAGCATGATTACGGCAAAAACAATTACAACCCAACTATTCACCATATCGCTGCTTTTTTCTCATGCACAGTCACAGCCTCAATTTGATCCGTTTTCATTCTGTGCCGACATCGCTCATACATTTTTGCTGCCCTTGCAGATCGGCCCTAAAGAGAACACCGGCTCACAACTACTCGCAACCGGGATCTTTTTTCGAATTAATTCACTACTATGCTCTGCCTATTTCATAATCTTTGCGACGGCCGTTGATGCCCGCAGTTCTCGTGCTCGTGCATCGGCTGTCGCTATGTCTCACAGCAGCTCTCGTGCATGGAGCGACGTAGTAACTACGGTTTGTTTGTTACACATGTTGTTTCGGAGACATGTCTTGCGAAGTCTTCCTTTCTGTAATCTTCTTCTTTTCCTCCAGAACCCTAGAGGTGCCTCTTCCGGCTGTTTGTCTATCGTCTTGTCTTGTCTGTCGTTTGTTTGAGTCCTCATAAAGCAACGCCGCACCGTCCTAAATGCAGGGTCCGCATTGCTCAACATAACATTTCAAAATAAACAACACATTGCAAACTCAAAAATCACAGCTCAATTCCGGACTTGTAGACTTTTGCAGTAAGAAGTGAAAAGTAGGTTCTCCCGTTTTCTCATTCCACGCGAAATTAGCACAACCGTGCTCTCTCCGCATCAGCCGCCCATTGGGCTCCCGTTGTCACTCAACCGTCTCATCCCTAGGAAGCCCCGGTCTCCACCCAAGAGCGCCGCTCATGGTCGCAGCCAAAGTGGAGACGCGGAGTCACATGATCGTATCTTTCACTGACACGTTGCGCAGCTCTCAAGGATGATCCTGACTACCGGCCTTGGGATCACAACCGGGAACAATCAAGATGAGCTTGAGAACAAGGACCCTTTCGTCGTAACTCCGCCACGAAAACACAACTCGGAGCATTACACAGCGAGCACGACGCCTGCGACACCAAAATCCACATCCACACCACTGCACAAGCGCTTCTTGGAGGAAGTCACCATGAGCCCCAGCACATCATCTACTCCGCCCCGCACGCCAACCCGCAGTCCCAAGTGCGCTCAGACACTGAAGCCGACGCTAGAGGTTGGGCAGAATGGATTTTACTTCTCCATGGAGATTCCTGAGAAGAAGATCACGCCGAGGAGGGCTGCAACGCCAGATGCGAAGGCCTCGGGCAGGGTGACGCCGAGCCCGGAGAAGCAAAAGCGTAGTGAAGTGAAGACTGGCGGGAGAGTGAGAGATATTCTGAGGAAGAACTTGTTCGGGACGCCGACCAAGCATACCATGAAGACGGGGAAGGAGGAACAGAAGTCGCGCATGGGCGTCAAACAAGAGGAGAGTCCGTCAAAAGTTGGCAACCCGCAATCGCGCACAGCTCAAGGCAATGGAAGTGAAAGCGCTCCAAAACATGCGACACCAGAAGCTGCCACTGACCGTTCGTTTCTTGCTCAAGACGCATCCACACCATCGCAGCCTTTGACGAACCCAACCTCTTCCGTCGCACCGAGTGCATCGCAACAATCAACTATGCCAGAACACCAGCCACAAACTCTTGGAGCACTTCCAGCAGTGCTCGCACACCCCAACGACGCTGCGCCAGTCCAGGATCTGCGAAAAGCATCGGCTGCGTCCACACCATTCAACATCGGCCATCTGATGGCTAACCACAGTGGCAAAAGCTCAAAAATGCAGACACCGCCGGATGCCGGTGGTCTGGAGTCCATGCCAACGCCCCTACGCAAGATGTCTGAGCGACTCGGTCTGAGGAGCCCGAATGTTGTGCGCAAGGATAGAGTTGATGAACAGGTTCCACCCAGCACTACTTCGACACCGAGGGAGCAGGTGCTTAGGTCTCCAATCTCGGCATTGGGTCTACGGGATACCGCTACACCTGTAGTGGTGGATCGATCGATCGCACGTGCTGCAGCTGACGGAGATGAAGTAACAGCTTCTTCGGAAACGTCACAACACGGACAGTTGATGCGAATTCGAAGCGAACAGCGTCTGCGCCACCCTCTACCATCCCCGATCACGACCATCTTCGCTGTCGTCTCTTCCCGCTCAAGCCCTGCGACTACACCGTTCTCCTCCTCTCCTTCTACGCCCTCCAGGCCAGGTCTTCCTAGAGCTAAGAGCTTTGGTACGCCGAGTCGTCTACGTTCGTCAATGCAGGAAGACATGTTCAAGATGCAAGAGTCGCTGAAGCGGTCACTTGGCCCAGACGCTTTCCAATCCGGTGGCAGCAGGCCTTCAACACCACTGTCGCCCGCTGTCGGAGCCACAAAGTTCAGTCCGTCCACTACGAGCCAACTGACAGGAAGCCCAAAGAAGAGCACAAGGCCCGTCTCGACGGTTGGCCCACCTAAGGCAGACGAAAAAAAGGGTACAGACACTGTCCCAAGGCGTCGCATCAGCACTGCAGAACGCAAGCCCCGGCCCAAATCCATGATTGTAGGCTCTGCAAAAATTCTAGAAACAATTGCCTCGCAGATAGACTCTCCACGGGAACGGGCAAAGTTGCGCAGCGCCGCTGACACACCTGCACCCAGACAGAACGGGCCCACGACCTCACGTCCCAGCACAGCAGCGTCAACATCGCGGGGCAAATCTACAGCTACAACAAAGCCTCCAGCTCAGGCTCCAGCCCGCACGAACAAACCCACTTCTGCCCATCCCACGGCACACCCAACCCGCACCGCACCCCCGCCGCCTCCAACGCACTCAGCCCCACGCCCCAAGCGCACCACAAGCGCCTCAGCAACCGTCTCCCGCCCTTCCTCCCGAACCACCACAGACGGTCTACGCACCGCACCCTCGCGGCGCAACCCCACCAAAGACCCCAGCAAACCAGCCATGTCCCGCAGCCGTCCGCGCGCACCTAGAACGCCTTCGCCCGAGCTGCGCGACGCGAAGAAGGACTCCGGGACCGCGACGTCGTACACTCCGCCGGGCCATCCCACGCGGTTGCCGTCGCCGGTCAAAGAGGTGAGTCGCACGCGGCTTGTTGTTGGGGGTGGGGCGGCGGTCAAGTCCGTTGGGAAGGAGGTGAAGCCGTTGACGGATGTGAAGGCGAAGGCAAAGACAGAGACAAAAGCGAAGATGGAGCCAAATGCAAAGGCGAAACCCGCGCAGACGCCTCTCCCCCGCCGTTTGGGCGCGGGTGTGGCCCGGCAGGGAGGAGACCGCAATGCGCTGCAGACGCCTAGTAAGGAGGTGCAGAGTGCGCTTGATCGGGCGATTGATCGCAAGATTAGGGAGGATAGGGAGAGGATCGGGGGGTGGTTGTGAGTAACGTGAGAAGAAGGGAGAAGAGGAGAGGGCAAGGGGGGGAGGTTGCAAAAGGAGGGCATGTCGTGTCCGTTCGTGTTGCAACGACAAATATCTGTAATGAGTAATGAGTGATGAGCGGCTCGATGGAGGAATCGAGAGTGTGTACAGCACGAAGCTAAAGATTGTTGGGTTGGAACATGAATACGCACGGCCTAGGTTTATTTGTGTTACTTGTCTTGGGATCTGAGTTGTATGAACAGATTGTTTGAGATGCATGGATCAGGACGAGAGTTTATAAACGCATCAATACAGCTATCTTGCGGCAAACGTACCTACGTCGTCGATTGAGCAGACAAGGTCGTAGCATTTCAGCGGTCTCTTTCAAAAGAAGCTATGGCTCAACAAAGCAAAATAGAACATACATTTCGTTGTCCGACCACTCATATCAGCTAATACTCTAATTCCAATAACGCCTGTCTCGCAATGGTATCTTCCTGCACAACGCACACCAATTCCCTACCTCCTCGACCTCACATTATACGGGCTGTCCTCGGCAGCCTTGAACGAATCGAACGCAAACAAGCTCACCAGATACAGCGCCACGAACCGTATCGCCATGTCCGCGAATCCGCCATTGCCCGTCATCAGCCCCTGCAGCCCTGCAAACGCACCCTGCCCAACCGCCTGGCTGGGCTGGCTCGCGCTCCCCAGCGTCCTGCCCTTGGATGCAAACGCGGCAGATCCTGCGCCGCCGGCTCCTGTGTCGTTGGCGGCCTTGCGCACGGCGGCTGTGAGGGCGGAGGGGTTGGCGCCGCGGATGGTGTCGATGACGGATTTGGACTTGATGACGAGGAACGTGGGCATGCTATTTTTGGGAACATCAGCGCGTGAGTTCCCCGTTCCATGTGCGCATATGGCTGTTGCATTGAAAGGGCAGGATGTACGTACGCAGAGACTCCGTATTTCTTGGCCACCTCCTGCTGCGCGTCTACGTCGACCTTGACGAATTGCAGTTTCCCTGGCTTTGACTCTTTTTCGGCAAGTGCTTGGAAAATCGGTGCGATCGTCTTGCAGGGCCCGCACCAGTCGGCGTAGAAGTCGACGATTGTGTAGGTGGACGAGCTGAGGAGGGTGTCGAAGTGCGAGGCACTGGTGACGGATATGATCTTGCCTGGCATATTGGCGGTATGTGGGTACTTTACAGCGGCGTGCTCTTGCGATGAGTATAGCGGCGGGGTGATTGATCGTCGGTTTGCGCAGTGGTGGTGGGATGCGGAGGAGCGGAGGACAGCTTGCAAGGATGTCGCGATGAAGGAAGATGGCCTGTGCTCAGGCAAATCCCCGATTGGTCAACGTATGTAGAGTATAGCACCACAGCACGTAGACCATCCTTTCAGAACTTGGGGAATCACCTTTTGATGTAAATGAGTGTCTATGTGTGATTGCAGTGGCTGGCCATGTTATTCTTTGCACAGTATCTCAGCACGGGGAATGTAAACTCCAAATACGATGTTTACTAGTTGATATCCTACATCTCACTGCTTTGGTCTGCATTCAACAACAATATGCGTAGACTGTGTGCGTGACCTGACGACTTCTATAACCCGGACAGATGAGCGCTAGCTAGTAACCCTATTGATAACACATCAAGACGTCTACTACACGATGTTAAACCATCTCAACGGACCAGATAATGGTCCGTAACTAGTAGGCGGCAATATGCCACCTGCCTTCTCTGCTTCTGCTCGCACATGATGGAAGGCTTCTCCATGCATGACACCGTAAACGTAACATTCTCCTACCAGCTCAAAGCTCTCCTCGGAAGAAGAACCGGGAACTGGCCGTAACACATAAGGTACAGGGCTTCCCAGGAGCACAACAACGTGATCACCTTTTTGCATCCTCTCTGGTCCCAAGCCCACGAAGCTCGTACCACAGATGAACAAGCGGCGGTGGCGTATGACGCTGAAAACTCTTCTTGCCTGTGGGCCTTCGCACCACTGGTCCCATCCTGACATGACATCTTTAAAATCATTTGAAGGTGCAGGGACAGCGTTCTGCGGAGCAGCGCTGATGGTGGAGAGAAAATCATCTTTACTTATGTTCTAGTGAGGGTCAGCTTTTGCAATCCATTGCTGCCAAGTCGTCTTACTGCCCGCCATGCAATGTTATACCACCTCTTCAGGAGATTCCTCTCGGCATCTTCCTGCTCATCATTCGATAGCACAGGCCCGACTTCTCCGATAGCCTTCACGAGCGCAACAGGTGTGCCCAGTGCCGTCAGTACCTTAGCATCTCTGTTGTTGTATTGCAGACGAACGCAGCTTTGACGGCCACCAGCTTCAAATGGCTCGACGTAGCTCTTTCCTATTGACAGGCTAGTTTCGAGTCTGGCGGTGCTCCAGTCTGGCACCCATGAAGGAAGATTGAATCTGCCGCGACCTGCCGCAGACAGTATCTTCAGGGAACGACTATCTTGGATGATCTGGCAAGCAACGCTGATGTAAACAAGCTCTACGCTACATGCGTAGTCGATGAGCTTGAGATAGGGAGAGGCATCGTCCATCAGTCCCAAGATACCAAAAACCTTGTCACGGGGATCAATGGCAGCTGCCCCACGGTTGGTATGTAACAACTGAAGCAGCTTGTCGCTCCCCGATAGTAGTGGAGAACCGGAGGAGTAGTTGAGTATAGCTGGAAGATTCTGAAGATCGGGGAGGTATGCGCGGCGGTATGGCAAGCGACAGAAGCACTCCCACGAAACAGCGCGTGAACCGCAGACTACTACAGCCGAGCGTGAACGTGCGACTTCTTGCACAACCCAAACTCGGTAGAACCAAGGCCGACGTAGTAAGTCCTGCACTGCCTCTCTCTCTTCGTATCCCAAAGATTTATTGTTATCAATGTCAGCAATACACGCCATAGCTTTATCTGAGCCGAATTCTTGCTGCCCAATGAATATAACAACCTTGTCGGCTCCACTGTACACTTCTTTCATCAAAGCCACTTGCTGATTTCTTTCAGGAATATTCTCCTGGTTGATACAAATGGCATCAACCCACAGAGTCCTTGAGGCATAAGCAAAGGCTTCTAAAAATTGGGTCGGTACTGCGGCTTACCGCGGACGATCATTGCGTCGAAGGCGCCTGAGCGCAGCACGGAGGTTAGGTGTAATTTTCAGGAAGTTATTTGGTGGAATGCATATTTGGTGCCCCTCGGAGGGTTCACCCCATGTGTACGACAAGGCTTCGTAGTAAGGGGTCTGCGACCGAGGTGCTGTGGGCGGTGTAAGAAGGGGTGCATGCTCGAGTGTTGCGATGAGCGGCGAGCCATGAGACCCTGCTTGCAGTATCAAGAGCCTGAAGCTGCCAAGAGCCAACGGCTTGTACTCGTAAGGTTGAGACATGGTAGCGCCAGACCAGCCCGTTGCACACACGTTGTTCAGCCCTAGGCAACAACGTCGACGCAGACCGATCAGAGCCCTGCTTGAGCCTCGGATTGTCGCGTTAAGCTTCGTATCGAGCTTCGCTTTGCGCTGTTGCTGCTACCTGAATTTACGCAAAGTTGCTGCCTGGTGCCACCTCTTCAAAACAACGACGGTCGCTGTGTCAACGATGCTGCCTGTGCAATGCAACGCTCGGATCAAGGACGTTGAGAACGAGAACGAGAGCGAATAAGAAGCGGGTCGTTAGTGTGCAGGGGCCCGTTCATCTGGTTGCGTATGAATCGCGACGGAATCGGTGTTTGTTTGCGCTCCGGCCCCGACACTGCGCATACCCGTTACACGTACGATTATTGGCTTCAACCGCAACCGGGGAAGGCTTTTTTGCTGACTGCTTGGAACATTGGACCGGATCTGAATGCAACAAGCCACGTAGCGGTGACGGACCATTCTCTGCGGCTGCAAAATACATCATGCGAGGTTGTTGAGTGCGTTAGGCAATCACAGGACGCAGCGCCCTTCGCGATTCAAAGGGCTGGTCCTACCCACCTCCAAACGCCGTGGCAATCTCAGCTTTAGACGAGGAACGAGCGTCTGTAGGAGCCACAAAAGTCGTCCGATCTGCGACTCGGGTCTCTCCCCTCCACGGTCTACGTATATCTTGGCTGCACAGTGCTGTTGTCATACTCAACTCCCCACCATCTCGCCGCCGTATTCGCGTATTCAGCGGATACCACAATCTTGGAATCGAAGCTTGTCGCACGTGAAACTACTACGCGAGCCGCATTCGAGAACGGATTGACGTCGCCCCTTTGCCAATTCCGGCCTAGTGACACGGGCTCAAATCAGACCGAACCCAGCTCTCAAGTCGGTGCATCTGGTTGGTGGCGCCGAGGTCGAAATCTCGCAGGGTGAAAGACACTCGGTTGTGCCACTCCTTGGAGATCATTCGACAATACAGCCTTGAAGAGCCTGTACGACACCATGGCCGCTCCCCAAGAGCGCGCGGCTGCGAACGCAGCAACGCTCAACATCGACTCGCCGCCTGGACGAGGTGTTGACACCGAGAAACTTGATGCACCATCAGAGGAAGGGGCGAAGACGCTCACTTCTGGCCTCAGCGAGCACGACAAACAGATCATCGACCAGCAAACTGATGCACCAAAGCTCAGTGTCGGGTACTTCGCCCTATTTCGCTATGCGAATAAAACGCACACGTTTATAATGATTGTTTCTCTCATTGCATCCATCGCAGCAGGAGCTGTGATGCCCCTCATGACCGTACGTACTCACACTGCTTGATGGACCCGAGAGACGTGTGGTCTGTTTGTTCTTGCTTTGAATCTGACAGACAGCAGCTTGTTTACGGTAATTTTGCTGGTAGCTTCACAAGCTTTTCCGTGGATGCCACAGCTGCAGAGCATTTCAAAAGCCAGACCAACCAGTTTACCTTGTATTTCGTGTATCTAGGTATGTGTAGATTCATTCTTCAAGCATTCGACGTCAGACCGTGTTAATTATCCTTCAGCTATCGGCTCCTTCGTCACAACCTATATCAGCATTATTGGGTTCTCTTACACTGGGGAGCAAATAACTAAGCAGATTCGAGAACTCTACCTTCGCGCAATCTTCAGACAGAACATCGCCTTCTTCGACTTCCTTGGCTCTGGAGAAGTCACCACCCGTATCAGCTCTGATATGAACCTGGTTCAAGATGGAATCGGCCAAAAGATTGGTCTCTTTGTCTCCGGTGTCTCTATGTTCGTGTCCGCTATCATCATCGGCTTTATTCGATCCTGGAAGCTATCGCTCATTATGTTGTCGGCCACTGTCGCTCTCGTTCTCATGATGGGTGTCAATGGCACGTTGATGAAGAAGAACCAGACACTTGCGATCGACGAGAATGCCATAGCAGCGTCTCTGGCTGAAGAGGTCCTAGCTTCGGCCCGTAATGTGGCGGCTTATGGTACGCAAAGACGTCTTCAGGAGAAATACAAGGTTTTCCTCGACAAAGCGACTGGGTACGATTTCAAGGCCAAGTTCTGGTTATCTATGATGATTGCAGGCATGATGGGCGTCTTAAACTTGCAATATTCATTGGCTTTTTGGCAGGGAAAGAGGTTCCTTGACAATGGCGAGCTGGGCGTGTCAAACATCCTGACAGTCGTCATGGCTACAATGATTGCTGGTATTTCCATCGGCTCGAACCTTCCACATTTGCAGGCTTTTGGTGGAGCTACCGCAGCGGCTACCAAGGTCTTCAACACCATCGAGCGCAAGTCTCCCATCGATCCAGAGACTGAAGCTGGGGAGGTTCCCGAAACTTTCGTTGGCAACCTTGAATTCAAGAATCTCAAGCACATCTATCCGTCTCGACCAGATACTGTTGTCCTGCAAAACTTCAACCTGAGCGTTGCTACTGGTCAGATGGTAGCATTGGTCGGTGCTTCTGGATCTGGCAAGTCTACCATTGTTGGCCTGCTGGAGCGCTTCTACCTTCCGATGGATGGACAGATCTTCTTGGACGGAAAAGATATCAGCACATTGAACCTCAGGTGGCTGCGTCAACACATGGCCATCGTCAGCCAGGAGCCGGTACTATTCAGTACCACTGTTTACGAAAGTATCAAACACGGACTAGTCAATACCGAGTACGCCGATGCATCTGATGAGAAGAAGATGGAGTTGATCGAACAAGCCGCCAAGATTGCGAATGCTCACGACTTCATTATGGACCTACCGGATGGTTACCAGACCAAGGTCGGCGAGCGTGGAAATTTGCTCAGTGGTGGTCAGAAACAGCGAGTCGCCATTGCCCGCGCTATTGTATCGGACCCTAAGATTCTGCTTCTTGACGAAGCTACCGCGGCGCTGGATACCAAATCAGAGTCCCTCGTACAAGATGCACTCGACCGTGCCGCCAAAGGTCGCACTACTATCGTCATCGCCCATCGTCTCTCGACTATCAAGAAAGCAGACAACATTGTCGTCATGGCAAAGGGCGAGATTGTAGAGACCGGCACACATGAGAGCTTGATCCGCGCTGATGGCGTCTATGCCAGTCTCGTGCAAGCACAGGAACTCACCCAAAAGAAGCAGACAGGCAAACGTTTGTCCGATGCCGATGACGTTATGTACGAAAAGGCCGTTGAAGCTGATGGGGAAAAGCCTACCCTTCTACGCACGGTCACATCTGTCCCATCCGTCGTCGTAAGGAGAGAAGAAAAGGAGGAGCTGTATGGCACGTGGGCGCTCGTCAAGTTCGCGTGGGAGATGAACACCGGCGAACACAAGACCATGGCGTTTGGTCTCGTTTTCAGTTTCCTCGCTGGATGTAACCCAGCCATCCAAGCCATCTTCCTTGGCAACTCTATCAACTCGCTTCTGTCACCTGGCACGTCTCTTGGCGGCTACAATATCAGCTTCTGGTGCTGGATGTTCTTCATGCTGGGTATTGTCATTGGCTCCTTCTACTGGGCCCAAGGTATGACGCTGTCCAAAGGTTCCGCTCGTCTTATCGGCAACGTCCGACAGCGAGCCTTTGCCGCTATGCTTCGACAAGACATGGAATTCTTCGACGGTGAGACAGTCACCTCTGGTGCTTTGGCCAGCTTCCTGTCATCGGAAGCTAATCGTCTCGCGGGTCTCAGTGGCGCGACGCTCGGTACCATCGTCAGCTCTGCTGCATCGATCTTTGTGGCTATCATTGTTGGCTGCTCTTTTGGCTGGAAGCTGGCACTTGTTTGCACTGCAACCATCCCGCTCATGCTGGCCTGTGGATACTTCCGTTTCTACGCCCTCATACGAATGGAAAAACGCAACAAGGAGACTTCGGAAGCCGCCTCGTTCGCCTGCGAAGCTGCTTCCTCCATCCGTACCGTCGCTACGTTGTCTCTCGAACAATACCTCCTGCGCGAGTATCACGAGAAGCTTGGCAAGCAGGCTGCTGGAAACGTCGTATTTAACAACATCTCTGCCTCATTGTACGCCACCTCGCAAGGTCTCTCCATGCTGATTTTCGCTTTGGTCTTTTGGTATGGTGGCCGCCTCCTGCTGGCGCAAGAGTACACTGTGCTGCAGTTCTTCATCGTCTATTCTGCCATCATCAACGGTGCGCAATCGGCTGGCGCTATCTTCTCCTTTGCGCCAGACATGGGCGAGGCTCGTGACGCCGCCAAGCTGCTCAAGTCCTTCCTCAACCGCATGCCTAAGATCGACCACTGGTCTCCCGATGGTAAGAAGATCGACCGTCTGAATGGCCGCGTCGAACTCCAGGATGTACGCTTCACATATCCCGGACGGCCAGACCACCGTGTCCTCCGCGGAATCGATCTCAAAGCTGAGCCTGGCCAGTTCATCGCCCTCGTTGGCGCTAGTGGCAGTGGCAAGTCCACCGTCATGCAGCTGCTGGAGCGCTTCTACGACCCCACCAGCGGCTCCGTTCTCGTCGACGGTGTCGATCTGCAGGAATACAATCTGCAAGACTACCGCGCTCAGCTCGCCATTGTCAGCCAAGAAACCACACTGTACACTGGCACCATCCGTGAGAACATTCTCGCCGACAAAGATGACATACCCGAGGAAGCCATTGTGCAGGCATGCAAGGACGCGAACATCTACGAGTTCATCATGAGTCTACCCGACGGCTTCGCCACGCTTGTCGGCGCGAAGGGTGCGCTATTGTCCGGCGGGCAGAGGCAGCGTCTTGCAATCGCAAGGGCGCTGCTCAGAGACCCCAAAGTTCTGTAAGTCCTTCTCCTCATCCCCCCCCCCCCCCCCCTCCCCCGACCTACCGCCTTCACCCGCTAACAGCACGCAGCCTCCTCGACGAAGCCACCTCGGCGCTCGACTCAACATCCGAACGCGTTGTCCAGGACGCCCTCGACGCCGCCGCCCAGGGCCGCACCACAATCGCCATTGCACACCGTCTGAGCACGATCCAGCACGCCGACGTCATTTACGTGTTTGACCACGGCAAGATTGTGGAGAGCGGGAGACACGGTGAGCTCATGGCGAGGCGAGGGGTGTACTACGAGTTGGCCAGGTTGCAGAGCATGGGCGCGCCGCAGTAGTAGAAATAGTAATGTGTGTGTGTGGGCTGCCGAAAGCGCAGCTTGGAGCTCTCAATACTGGGGCCGGGCGCCCCCCCCCCCCTTGGGGGTTGAGGTTGCAACGTAGATTCTACTTCTTTTTAGACTTGATAGCGGAATTTGTAATGCTTCTTCTCCTTCTTCTTCTTCTTCTTCTCCTTCTTCTTCTTCTTCTTCTTCTTCTTCCTCTTCTTCCTCTTCTTCTTCCTCTTCTTCCTCTTCTTCCTCTTCTTCCTCTTCTTCCTCTTCTTCTTCTTCTGAGTGGACACAGACACTGGCTATCAGCACAGGCTTGATTGTTGTGAGTGAGTGAGTGAGTAAATCGACTCGCTTACTCCGTCCCCGCTGCCAGTTCTCCACGTTACTACTCGACAAAGGACGCATTGGCTTGAGTTGTTGACGCGCACAGTAGAGTGTGGTTCGCGGGTGGTGCACACTTCGAATTCAAACTCAAACTCAGATTCAGACATAGACTTAGATTTAGATCGGGCTACCAACCCGCTCCATCCCTCGAATCTACTACATTTCCCTTTTTTCTTCGATTTGTACAGGACCACAATAACAACAACACTAACAACAACAAAGTACATACACGCGTTTCCGCACGCCGCCCCAACGCCAGCCCATCCATGCAAAGTGGGACACGCAGCACGCATTCTAGAGCTAGCTACTGGGTACATGGTAATTACCGCTCTCCCTCAGCAAGGTTTTTTTATTCGTATAGACAAGAGGTGAGTGAGAACAAAAGACGAGACGAGGCTGCAGGCACCACAGGAGCGTGATGGCATGGTTGGTGGATGCATCCACATCACATCACACGAGCGTGGTATTTCGCCTTGTTATGTTTATGGAAATGAATGGGGAATTGGAATGGACGACATGACGAGCGCCTCCGGGGGAGAGGGCTGGTGCTAGATCGCCGGCTGGTGCGGAGAAGAGCTCTAAGATGGGGGTTTTTTCTATGGTCCCGAAAGGGGGTGGGTTTGGTATGTGGGATACGAGATGTGGTATGTGGTATGTAGGATGTGGGATGTGGTATGTGATGTGTGGTATGTGGGTGGGGGCACAGGAGATGGGCTAGCGCGAGGAGGATGCAGGGGCCTTGCAGGACTTCAGCCACTAGCTGTAGTCGAATAGCACGCTGATGCTCTCGCCGTGGTGGACGCGTCGAATGGCCTGGTGGAGGCGGCATGTTAGTTGCTGGTGAACGGATGGAAGGGGTTCGACGTACCTCTGCGAAGACGTTGCCGACTTCCAGAACCTCCAGCTTTGGGCACCGCGACTTGTGCTCCGTCTGGTCGACGGTGTTGGTCACTACGACCTTGTCTAAGGCGCTGGCGTTGATGCGGTCAATGGCGTCGCCGCTCAGGATGCCGTGCGTGATCAGCGCGTAGACCTGCGACGCGCCCTCCTTCTTCACCAGCTTGGCCGCGCGCGTGATCGTGTTGGACGTGTCTGCCAGGTCATCGATGAGGATGGCAGTGCGGTCTGCAACGTCGCCGACAAGCATCATGGTCGCGTTCTGCCGGTCGCTGATTTGCGTGGGTCGGCGCTCCTTGTGGATCAGCGCAAAGGGCATTCCGAGCGCATCGGCGATGGCAGTGGCTCGCTTGGCGCCTCCAGCGTCGGGGCTGACAATGACGGCCTGCTGGTAGTCGGGGATGTTCGACTGGATGTATTTGCGGAGGAGATGGCGGCCGTACAGGTTGTCGACTGGGATGTCGAAGAAGCCCTGGTACTGGGGGTCTGTCAATCTGTCAGTATGCGGCTCCTGGGCGAGACTGGAGGACGCTACGCACCGTGCAGGTCCATGGTGATGACATGGTCGGCACCAGCACACGTGAGGAGGTCGGCAATCAGAGTGCCGGCCTGAGCAACCCACTGGCGATATCCAACCTGCGGCTCGAAAGCTGGAGGCTTGGTCGTCGGCTTGGAGACTGCGCCATTCGCACCGTTGCCGCTGTCAAAGTGCACCGAGTTCTCGGGCTTGGTCGAGTCGATTGTGTCGGTGCGGCGGATGCCGTTGGCCTTGACGGGACTGGGCGGGTTCGAGAGGCCGTTGCGCTGCTCGTCCAGCTTCATGCGACTGAGCTGATGGTGCAGCGTCGCCGTGCCGTTGGCGCCCAGGCCGGCGCTCTCGGGCTGGCCGGGGTGCGGTGTCTGCGGGCGCGACTCGAAGCTGTACGTGCCCGTCCGCGAGCGTGTGCCGGGCACGCGGGCCAGCGGTGCGCCGGTCTTGTTGTAGGGAATGTCGGACTGGCGCGAGTACGGGAACAGCGGCAGGACGGCGGTGATGCGCTTGGCCGAGGCGGTCTGGCAGGCCGAGATGGTGATGAGGAGCCTGCAGGACGGTTAGGCACGGCACGCAAGCAACGGCACGGAGTCGAGGAGCCTACTCCATGAGGTGGTCGTTGACTGCGGCGCGGAAATGTTAGCGCAGGCCTTTCATGTGACGCTTCGGCCAGGACAGCGCGCACTGCACGGCGGCGTCGCGACGCGCCCAAGCCAAAGGGGGCTCCGTACCTGACCCGCCGCCAGACTGGATGATGAAGACATCCTTCCCTCGCACGCTCTCCTCAATCTCGACCCTGGTCTCGCCGACCTTGAACTTGCCAAGGAGCACTTTTGCGGGCGGGATGCCGAGGTGGTTGCAGATGGTCCTGCAGCCTCGTCAGTAGCTGCGCTTCTTGCGTCTCGCACACGGCGGCGCGTACTCGGTCAGCTGCGGGTGCGAGCTCCCGCCGAGGACGACGATGTTGCGAACCATGGCGCCGGTGGTGGGGGTGCTGGGGCCCGCGTTCGCAAAGGGCAGCAGAAGAGGATGTGGAAGGGCGGTCACGTCGGAGGAGCGGGACAAACGTAGAGCCTAGTCGCCGGTGTGGGCGCTGCAGAGACGATTTTCAGGAATTGGGCAGCATGGTGAATAGCAGCTCGTTGCGTCTTCTGCCCCAGACGAACTTTTCGAACCCTTCTCGGCAAGGAGCAGGTCTACCGAAACGGCGATCCAGCAGGGTTACGCAATTTTAAGCTTTCCAGCACGAAACCGAGACCGCTGCCTGCAGCCTGCGCTCCCAATGCAGCCCCTCCACGCGCTGACGCATTCCTCATCAACGCAGCCAGCTTGCATGGCCCACATCACTGCACGCTCAGTAATAACGGCAGCCTTCTGATTCACGCAAAACCGGCAGGGTGCAAAGTGCGCTTGCCCAAGTCGGTCAGTCACGTGCCGGGTGCTGTTTGGGTGTTCAATAAGCCATCTAGGTACCATACCATGCATGCACAAAGGACGCGGTAGCAATTACATTTCCTTTTGAACAATGTGATCTGCACAAGTCTATTGAGGTATCTGTACCCTGCTACAACGCCATCTTGAGCACAATCGCCGGTATTGCACACATCACCAGCACAGCCCAAGACAAGACCATCGCCCGGCTGCTGTGCGTCAGGCCAACGTACATGGCAAATCCAATTGCCAACGGCAGCATAACGAGGAACCAGAGATCGTCCCGCACTCCGTCGGAAGCGTCTAGGAAGAAGCGCTGGACCACAAACCCATCAATCACAATAGCAATGGCAAGCGCAAAGAACCACGGGATTTCTCTCATCACCCAGGCTTTGAAAGTCCAGTCAACATCCCGACCCAAATCATCGCCCTTGGAGAGGATAGCCGTGTCGTACGCGATCGAGCCGCCGCGGAGGTCTTTTGTGATGCGGCGTCGCAGTGTGGACTCGGTAATTTGTCGTATCTCCTTTCCGTCCTCTTCCTCGACGGAATCAAGCTGTGCGTGCATCGCATCCGAGAGCTCAAAGACGGCCTTGTACTCGCCCGCCACGTCGTCTCGCCCGCGCTGTAGCCGGGTGAATTTGGACGTGACATACATGACGAGAATGCCGAGAGTCCACACCCAGAGCAGAATGATCATGATGTTGAGCTGGACGAAGGAGAAGCCCCATTGATAACTCTGTGCACTGTTAGACGTCGGGGAAAGTCAGTGGGCGCCGCTGACGCACCTTTTGGGCCTGGCACTGCCCGTTTTTCTTGATGTATTCCTGGTGATAAAGTTTGTCGTTCGACACAAACATGACTGAATGTCCAGTGTAAGGTTTGCGAGGGGTTGCTTCTACTTGAGTCGTGTTGAATTGATATGGCAGATCGTATGCGGTTATGTTTAGAGTGGGCGACCCGATGGATGTGTCGCCGAATATCGATTTCATGCCGCTTTGTGGGCTGGTTCCATAAAGGCCGATGTCTGCACGCAAATGTGAGTGAGGCGCCCATCTTGCAGTTGACCTTTGTAAAACCCACATTGCGATATGTTGTAAATCATATTGTCCAATTCGCATTCTTCTCGCTGGAAATCTCTGTAGCCTGCGCAACCATTCCTATACATGTAAAAATTACTATCCGGAGTATAGGTAGAGTCCCAAGACTCGATATCGGTTAATTTTGGATCGTCTATACTATTAGAACAGGCCTTTGATCTGCGCGTCCTTTACTTACCACGATAGGTTGACCGCTTGTAGAGTGTCGCCTGGTAGTCGTCCGTTTTGTTGATCCTTGAGCCATCGTGTATTGTGTACACGACAATACTAAAGTCGTGAAAAGGTACGAAGTTTCCAGCTGAGTCCGGGACGTACGGCATAACATTACCACTGTATCCAGTCATAGCACTGCCAAGGGTAGGAAAAGCCAGGACGAAGATCATCGTCAGGATCATAAACACCATCGCAAATCTTGAGTGCAGGCTGCGCCGCTTGCAAAAGTCTCGGATCAGACGCGGAATTCCCAAGATGAGTGACTCGTTTTGCAGGAAGATCATGCGATATGTGTTGAAGGTGACGGGCTGTACCTCCATCGACGTCGTCACATATCTGACGAATGTCTGCCAGGAGAAGTAGGCCAGCAGTCCTTGACCGCCTCGACCGATGACCTAGACCCAGTCAGTTCCTAACATCAATTGTGCTCGAAACATAGTAGCAGTCACTCACTATATCCCAGATGACGTCGATAGCTTTTGCCTCTGTAAAAGTTAAGCTGCCAGCTGCAAGTGTGATTTGGAAGAATCCAGATCTCGACCAATATTTGAATGTTTCAGGTCGGAGACTGAACTCGTCGTCAGGAAGGCAGGCTGAAAGGCTGCCAGAGTCCCATGAGTCCGAAACAGTTGTCGCCCATATACATAAAACCACAAAACTTGTAGTGAGGCCACACACCCAAAGGAATGCCAGCATCCAAAGACACCCATGTTTCGAGCGGGCGCGAAAGTCGCCAACAGCCTGGTGTTGGACCTCTAGCCATATTGGCTTCACGCTCGATGGCCACCTCTTCAAGCTCGATTGTGCGCGCGCGGCAACCCAGGACGCATAACTCGATGCGTGCGATGAAGAAAAGGACTTCAAGTGCATGGTCGCGTACGTGGAAAGAAAATCAATCAGTCGTTGCGCACAGATGGAAAGTGCATTTCACGAACAAAGAAGAAGGTATCCATTGGTGCATGGATGTCGTTGCTGAATACATAGGAGACGCCCTGGGTGATACAAGGGGCGTTCATGCTGTTCTCTTGGGCATGCGGTGTCTTGGACGCCTTGTCGATCTTTTCCATTGCAGATCCATCTCTATACTGCCATGATCGTTCTAGTATTTCCTACCTTGGGCGAGGCTGGGGACAGCACAGCCGGAGAGTGGACATGCGTTAAATACGCCCCCACATTGTAAGCCGGAAAACGCAGATTAGCGCCGACGCGTGTCAGCATCCATCTGCAAGATTTCGTCACAGGTACTTTGAAGGTTCGGTGCGCTGGAAGATCAAAGATTGAAATCTGTAGAATGTCTTTACAGGTAACATGGCTCTCCACTGGATTGCTATTGCATTCATCCTGATGATGATATATTCGCCGCGCCTAAATCTTGTCGACCATAGGACATTGGCGCAGAGCGCAGCGGCTTGCGGCTTTGAGAATAGTCGCTAGGGTTTATTGCTTGTGCATGAGGTTCGTTTCGATTCACACGCCTTTGTCTTTCACCGAATACCGTCTTCCCATCTGCCGATTCCACTATTCTTGCGTGCCCCATTGCTCCCTTGTCCAGGCGTGAAGAGCTCTGCACTCAGCACAAGGACAGCCGGTACCACAGCCAATGCATCGATCGTGCCGCTGCGGCTTCGCTTGTTCTGATGGCTGGGGTTCATCATCGCCGCGATCTCCTTATTCTTCACCTCCTTCCTGATCCTCGGCCAGTCTTCGCTTGCTCTCCCTGATGACGGGATGGATGAGCTTCTGCGACGGAATGGTGAGAACGATGAGAGCGAGACCGCACGCGATCGCGATTTCGGCGGCGGTGACAAAGACTGCTGAGCCTCTCTAGGCGGCGCAGGCACAGCAGGAAGAGGAATGTTAATCTCGGTGTACAGCTTTTCATCTTCGTCTATCTTCGGTGAAGCAAGAGGGACAGCGAACGGCGATGGCTCAGGGGCGGCAGTTGATGTTGTGACGGCAGAACTTGAGGAATCAAAGCTGCAAAAAGGGTCGACATGAGGGGTCACAACCTCACAACACATGTTCCCGGTGTCCATGGCCTCGATGTATGCGGTTCCAGATGGAATGGATGTGGTGTTTTGAATGCTCGAAGACGGAGCCGCTGAGATGCTTCTTGCGCGAACGATAACACAGCCTCGTCAGGCCCCCTTCGATGTAATTTCTAGAGGAAGACAAAATTACAGCGCAGTAGATCGTTCAACTAAGGCGAAGATATCGGCAATCGGCTCAAAATCTTTGCTTAAAGCCTTCTATGATCGCCGTGGGGTCCGGCAGGATTCTCGTTCCTCGTATGCGTATAAGGGGGGTTTGAAGTCGGGGGCGAGTGTCAAGAGGAAGGCGAGTATTGACAGCGATGTCTCAGCGTAAGCGCGCAATAGCACCCAGTCCTCCATCTGTCCACCTGACCTTTATTTCGATACAGCCATCGGCGCTCGCTCAGCCCCAGCTGCAGTAAGCTGAAGTCGCAATCTCGGTTGCCGTGCATTGGTACAGTGGGGCGCAGCATCGCATGAGGCTGAGCCGGACGGCGCTACTTCTCGGGAACTGGCGTTTGCCTCAAAGGAGAGGCTGAGTGCAATGTCATAGTGCAGAAATTCTTCTGGTAATGAAGCGGGATCTTGGCAGAACAGCGATTGAGACATGGAGTCGTAACTTGTAAGCACGGCAGGTGGGGCAGGAAAGGACGGCTGGCGTTAGCCTCAAAATCGACAGAGAGAATGTTCTGACGTTTCACACCCCCATCTTTGGACTGACACAGCGATGCATTTGTTAAGGTTTTACTATTCCACCACACCGTACACTTCAACACTACTTGAACTGATCCTCGGTAACGCCCTTGCCCATAGCTGCCGTTGAGCTGACACCGCCCGACACCATCTTCAACAGGTTATCGACATAATTTGCGCCACTCCACTTCTGATGTGTCAGGACTTCGACCTTGTTCTCTGCCTCTGGTTCCTGAATGATCTCGCCATAAGCGCGCATGCCCTGCTTAGCATACGCCTTAGAGAATGTGTCTGCCATGAGAGCAGTTTGGTGCAGACCGGCGAGGGTGATGAACTGCCAGCAGTAGCCGAGGGCACCGAGACGTTTGATGTAGGTTTCTTGCTCATCGCGAGGCATGGCGCTTTTCCAGTTGAAGGAAGGTGAGAGGTTGTAAGCAAGTCTAAAGGCGTGTTAGCAAAAGTTATCGTGGTTGATGTAGAAGCAACATACTTTTGTTCGGGCCAGGCAGCATGGACGCCGTCGGCGAACTCCTTCGCTTGGCCGTAGTCGGGCTTCGCAGACTCCATCCAGATCATGTCGCAGTATGGCGCGTATGCGATGGCGCGGTTGATGGCAGTCTGGCACCCACCTTGGTACCTGTAGTAGCCCTCACGTGTGCGTGCGGCATCCCAGTTGAAGAAGACATCAACGCCTGTAAGACCTTTCGCAATAGCACGTGCCTCAGAGTTGCTCTTTCCCTTGGTCTGCTCATTGAACTTGGCGATCAACTCCTGCTTATTAACGTGAACACCTGCGTTGATTGTGTCCGCGACAGCCTCATGGAAGAGCTTCAGGTGAGCTTCTTTGGTCCATGCGTCCTCAATCGCCTGCAGTTCGGTGCCGCTCTTTCCAGCCTGCTCAGCAGCATACATAAGGTCGCTCAGAGGCTGAATGGCTGGATTTGTTACTCCCAAGATGTAGTGGTGGTCACGGGGATCGATTGTGGATGTGATCAGGGTAGCAGCCTCGGAGTCGGTACGTGCGACAGCCAGGAGGTCGCTGCCCATGATATCGGCCTGAGCTCGGATAGCGACCAAACGGTTGATGTGTTCGCTGATCGGGACCAAGACCTTTCCTGCCATGTGTCCGCACTTCTTTGTTCCTGGAGCCTGGTCCTCGATGTGAATACCAGCAGCACCCTTCTCGACAAACAGTTTTGTGAGCTTCATGATGGCTGTCAGGCCTCCATGCCCTGTGTCTGCATCGGCAATGATAGGTCGCAGGTAGTCGATGCTGGTGAGCTTCGCGCGGTCGGCTTTGGGTGTAGTAACGCGCTCTTCGCGCTGCTTGCGGTCGTGGAAAACCTGAGCCATGAACAAATGGCCGACCTTGTTCGGCACCGTTGTCTATCGGGGTCAGTCCCACTCAAAAAACGTAAGGGATGGCACTCACGTAAGGGTAGTCTGCAAGATCTGGTCCAGGCTCGTCGGTCGAAGAGGCCGTTGATGAACACTGCCAGCCAGAGACATATACTGTATCCAAGTACTTCGCCATTTGTGTGACCATCACAGGGTCAAGACACCCATATGTATAGCTGACATCGTTGTTCTTTTCAGATATTAGTAGGCGCGTGGTTTCCGATCGTACGAACAATATACCTTGAAGCGGTCCTCCACCGTCTTCCAAAGCTTTTTGGAAAGAGTGTTTCCAGGGTATTGAATCTTAAGAGTTCCGCGCTTTGCAACAATTTGCTCAGCAGTGAATGGTCGCTTCGTGTACCTCCACCTTGAATCAGTCCACCACTGCTTGACCTCCTCTACCTCCTTCTGGTACTGCGCTTCTTCGGCGTCAGCGTGAGACATTATGGATGTGTAATACAGGTATTGCCGGTAATGTGAATATTGAGAAGCCCTTCGAACTTCAAGTCTTTGTCAATGGACGAAAGGGAGCAGAAGAAGGCGGTTAAGTCTTCTTGAGATCAACGAGCAGTAATGATGACACTGGTCGAGTTTCAACATCTCAACTATCGGGCAGCCAAGTCTCTTAAGTAGGACCGTAAACCTCACGCGTACCCCAGAGCCAAGTTAGCACGCTCATGTTTCCAGTCACAGAGCTCGGGAAGGTCCGGCTGAAGGCACCATTGGGCCGACAGCTGAACCCGAGGAAGCTGGCATGGTGAATCAGCGACCAGCACGCGCAACTAACGCCAAAGCGTTGTCGAAAGTTCCCTCGGCCCAAAGGGAAACCGCGCGACTGAAAGCGTGACTGGTGCAGATCCGGTGGGCGAGGGGCCAGCGGCTAGGAGCTAATATGACAAGAATGACGTTGTGTGCCAATTGCTTGGTGGCCGGCTTCGCCTTAAACCAGTACCTCCTGCTCAATTGCCTTCCGTGTCAGCAATGTCGCTGTTACTGAAGGCTCTGGCATGTGGCACGCGACCTGCTCGCAACTTCACATGCCGACGCGGTTGCGTTGTTTTCTTTGATGCATGACATGTGAAGGTGCAGCTCTCAACCCCAGATTTCACGACCGGCTACGCTAGGCCAGAAGAAAAGGCCCCGCATTAACCTCGGTTGTCGAATGCAGTATGGCGTGCACATGGCCAGAACATTACATGGAGCATCACGATGAGGTGCAACCAGACATGAGAATTGATGGGACGATGACTCAGGCCGGTCTCGGACCAGTAAAATGTTTTGGCTGTGAAACCTCCAAGATGTCGAGTGCAGGGTATTTCTCAAACAAATGCCGCACAACAGTCAAATTATCGACCACGCTTCCGTGTAGCCGGAAAAACACGATTTATCCGTTCCTTAGCTGACAAGATGAATGATTTTGAGGCAAGCGCGGGAATACTGGTACGTACAATTACAACTATAAGTACATTAATGATAGCCTTTGAGCAGCGCATATGCGTGGACTGCGGTGACTGCCGCAATACTTCGAGACAACGGCAACCAACCTTCAAGTAAGACATTTCGGGTTAGTTCACTTGAGTTCGATAGCTGCCTTGCAGCACAGTAACACAACATCATCCTCAAGGCCCAGTCAATTAGGCTGATGATTTGAGGGAAACCCAGACACAATCGTTGGGCAAGGAACAGCTTAGTCACTATCCTTCGATACCTGCCAGCATAACTATGCTTGTGCTGGTTCCTGACGAAGGTATCCAACTCTGAGTATCTCGCAGCGCGGATGTCCTCGAGACGAGAATCTGTATACTGCGGACTCGCGTTGTATGCAGGCTCAGCAGGGGCACATCGTAACTTCTTGAGGAATGACCATTCCAGCTCACTCAATGAGTTTTTGGGTCTGATGCTCTGCAATTTTCCAGATGCGCTTTGAGATAGTAGATCCGCGAGTAGCTCTGGACGCGATATCCAACACGTTCGGTTCTTCTCGTCAGTGAAGATGCATTCGCGATCGAAGGCCTCTGAAGTATATGCGTAATGCACAAATCGTGAGTAAAAGGCGGGGGTCAGGACGCGGATCTCAAGCTCCTTGACCGCATGCCCTCTAGCAGGCCGGGTGAAGTCGATGGTATGTTTCGGACATTTGGGTATCGCAGTGTGGAGAACGATGCGAAAGTCGTCTTGGGCTATATTGACAAGATGGGCTAAGTAATCATGAAACACCTGCTGGATTGTACTGCGAAAAGTCAGTACTCGAAGTAATATTGTCGTCTCTTATACTTACACCTCCGGTGATGTTGGTAGTCGACCCAGGCTAGGTCCAAGGACTTCCGGGCGGAACCATACATGGAGACTCCGCTTGTAGAACAGAGCAAGAGCCTCCTTCAAAATACGTGGGAAGGTCACAAGGCCAACCCACCACCACTTCGATATGAACCATGCCGCGTCAATTACACCAAATTGCTGGGGATCCAGCGGAGTTCCGACGCAATTGAGACGCGCTACCACCTTCGCGTGATCTTTGGAGGATTTAAGTGTAATGGTGTTATCAATCATGGGTGTGTCGTAGCTCGCATTAGGGAAGGGATTCTGAGCTCTGAGCGCATATGAGCCCTTACGCGAGTTGAAAGGTGATACATGAAAATCTTTCATCCAATGGTCTGTGAATCGCGACTTGGATCCAGCTGATATCCCTGTTCCCATATCTGATCCAGCGTTCATCCCTGGTGTAGAGCCCGGGGTTTGTGGAGGACTCGGCGTACCGGTGCCGTCCAACAGATAAATCCGCCGCTCACCGAAAGTGTTGTTAACTTCGAGGATCATTTTCTTGAGCTGATGCTCCCGATCATATATGTACCAGAATGAAACTGGGTTGAAGGAGTATCCAAAGAAGCGTGGTGCAGTGACTAGGTAGGCATACGACCACTCCTTATCGTCGACGTTTTGCTCCCTCATGAACATCTGGAGTTTTCCGTAGAACCCAACCTTGCCATCCCCTCTAAAGAGATAATCGTCAGCTTGGACACAAAGCCACCAGCTCCCCAAGTATTCGTCTGTGCCCGTCGCAACGTCGCGTCCGTCAGAGGCTACACCACCAGGTATAATTGGAAATCCGCATTGTAGATATGAGTATTCGAAGGTGTGCCGTTTCGGAAATATGCGGGCGTGCTTTGTCTCACACGGGAAGATCCAGGCTTTCGGGTACTGGAGGGTCCATTTGCTGAGATCTTCAGGCCGGCCATTCACTTTGATGTCGATGCTAGGAGTGTGCCGCGTTCTTAGTCCGAGAAGAGCAAGCGGGACTGTGATGAGAGTAAGGGCTGCTATTGGGGACCCCGCTGTAACAGGTGCCACAGAAGCATCCCAGATCCTGTACAGAATCACCGCCAACTCCTCTCGTGCTAGCAAGGCCGCTGCAACACCAAGGACCACACAATCTGTCCTGAGTTCGCGGTCTCCAAAAGAGAATCGCGCGCCTGCGCCGAGCGCCCAGGTGGCGAGAGAGATTAACATCAGCGCGCAACACCGAAAACACCAGCAAATCCAAGAGGAGTGCGGGGAAAAGGAAGGCAAAAGCCTAATGGCCACGAAATACTGCGCGCAATATGGACTGAAGATTGTTGTTACAGCAAAGGTAGAAAAGTTCTTGAGACGTACTGTCAGTCTTGATACGCGCTAAACCGTTTCTTCTCTGTCTATGCAGGGCTCCATCGCGCCGTCGCCTTACAGACGGACCGTATCTGTCATGCAATTGTGAGCTTGCTAAAAATCCCGCGACTTTTCTTCGTGCGTTGCTTGCATCAAGTGGAGTTCTCTTTGCGGAATATTTGCATTCCGTACCACAAATTGACGGTGTTGCTGCACGTCGGCGAGACGTCGTCCTATGGAACGGATTCGGGCGTGCAGCTAGCGAATCACAGGTGTCGACAAGGGGTCAAGCCTCCATGAACCCATACGATAGCCACACCCTGGCGGATTCATCTTCCCAGCTCCACGGACATGGCTTCTGGGTCTGGTCCAGAATGCCGAATTGCCTGCTCGAGTAGAGAACTATCGGATGTTGCACAATTTGGTGACAGATGCCACCGTCGTGCAGCTCGGCAGTTAGGTTTTGTTTCGATTGGTGTCAACTTTGTCCACCAAGGAGCTTAGATTGTGTTGCGAAAGCCTGTCTCTCATGAAGTGCCGAGACGCGCCTATTTCACATTCATGCCTAGCTTGACGTGGCATCTGATCCTTGGGCCACTGCCCATGATGGATATGGGTCTGCATCATGTGTGCTCCATGTGAAATGGGTGCCGACTTGTGTCGCTCTGCTGCTGTAAAGGTGGGCTCCGCCGTGTGTACGGATGACATAGCTGTCTTCTGGGTGTGTTCAAATGGGACATTTCTAACACTGATTAGCCGCTACAGTGTTTATGCTCGTCTGCGTCCCAAACAGCATTGGTTAATGTGACGAACAATAGACATGGTGCAGAAGCTTTACTTGCAGAACGATAGTGGACGTGGTCACAACTGGAGAAGAATTTCGCAGTTCAAATATCCATCCATCGAAAGACGTCTGTTCTGTAGTCCACAAATTTGGAACACCGAGTAACTGCTCTTCATATAAATTTCGATGCAAATGTGTTCTAAGCCCACTTGTTCAAGGTCTATGAAATCAATGAAGTCTATCGTCGACACTCGGTGTCAGTCTAAGCGCTGCCGTTGGTAGCCTTTGGTGGAGAGTTGTCGATTTGTATGGTGACCTGATCACAACGTCAGCAACCGAATTGTGAAGTTATGGAATCATCAAGGAACAGCTTGATGGCTCGATAGCTTGATGACAAGCAGCTTCAACTTACTGGACCATCATTAATCAAGGCAATATCCATCATCGCAGCAAATTGGCCGTTCTTAACCTTGTCCTCGCCGTGTAGGGTCTGTACTTGCTTGAAGAAATGATCGTATAGAGTCCGTGCCTTCTCACCACTTGCAGACTGGTGAAAGTCTGGCTTGTTGCCTTTCTTGGTAGTTGCGAGCAACGTGAATTGAGAGACTGCCGAAGATCAGTAAATGTTGCAGTGCATCAACATCGGACCGAACTTACCACATAGAACCTCTCCATCAATCTCCTTCACGTTGTGCTTCCACCGTCCTACAGGATCTGTCGAATCATCGTCCCAAAGTTTGGTCTTCAGAACCTTGGCAGCCATTGATTCTATTTCCTTCTCGGTATCATCTTTAGACACGGCGGCTAACACCAAGATGCCTCGTCCAATGGAAGATATGAGCTGGCCGTCAACAGTAACTGATGCAGACTTGACCCTCTGTAGCACGGCTGTGCAAAGTCAATGGGCAGGCCGCGCATGGCTTTGCAGTAGACGTACTCCTCATATTGGCAAGATGTAATTGAGAATTGCTGCAAATTCCAAGTACACCGTCCAGTTCCAGCGATAAAGTCAGGAACCGAGACAATTTATACGTTAGCACACAGCATGGATTCAATTGCCTAGAAGGGCTACGATGATTACCGATTGAGCACAACGCGTGGGACGCGCTGGGTGGGGGATAATTAGCGGGCTTGGCGAGGCACTAGGCCGTAATCGACACCTCACTGGAGACGCATTCGACCTTCACATTCGCCGACGCCTTTGACAAACAACCCTGCCCCATTGCGACCGAGCAAACGTCTCGCACTCGCCGTCGCCGCTTAACGCCTCACTTTCCTCGCTTCGTCACGCGCACCGTACCGCTCCCCTACACGAGCCCTCGCGCGAGGCTACGCAAGCACCATGGCAGCTCGCAAGCTCCAGCAGGAGATCGACAAATGCTTCAAGAAGGTCGCAGAAGGTGTCGCAACCTTCGAGAGCATATACGACAAGATTATCCAGACATCGAATCCTTCGCAGAAAGAGAAGCTGGAAGATCAGCTGAAGAAGGAGATCAAGAAGTTGCAGCGGTCGCGCGACCAGATCAAGACATGGGCCGCCATGAGCGAGATCAAGGACAAGAAGCCGCTTCTCGACCACAGAAAGCTGATTGAAACAGTAGGCAGCTGCCAATCGTGGGAAATGATGTCATGCTAACACTGCGCAGCAAATGGAGAAATTCAAGGCTGTCGAGAAGGAGATGAAAACCAAAGCATATTCAAAGGAAGGGCTGTCGTTAGCCTCAAAGATCGATCCGAAGGACCGAGAACGAATGGAAATGGTCGAATTCCTGCAGCACATGAACGAAGAGCTCGAGCTGCAAGTGGAGAAGATCGAGGCCGATGTGGAGATCATGCATGCAGGCATGAAAAAGGGCAAGAAGTCCGATAACGCGAAAGCTGAGCGGATAGCAGAGATGGAAGAGGCAGCAGAGCGGCATAAGTGGCACCAGGGCAAGCTCGATCTGCTACAGCGAGCCCTGGAGAACAGCAATGTCGACACAGAGCAGGTCAAGGAGATCGAGGACAGTATTAAGTACTACGTCGATGAGAACCAGAATCCCGACTTCATGGAGGATGACACAATATACGACGACTTCAACCTTGATGAAGAGGAGGCCATCTTCGGCTTGGGCAACGAGGCGGATCGCGTCTCGTCGCAAGATACACAATCAATCGCAGAAGACCCTGAATCCGAGTCACGGCCGACCGTTACGAAGGCGAAGTCCAGCGAAGCAGCGGGCGCGCGACGGTCTTCGACACAGCTCAAGTCACCATTACCAGTACTGGCGACCTTACATACCCCCTTACCCGGAGCCTCGAATGCAGCAGTAAGCTCTATGAAGCCAGCACCAATACCAACGCGAACGCCCGGCGAGCCCCTGAAATATGCTTCTGCTGCTGCGGCTGCGGCTGCGAGCGACAAGAACGGTGTAGGGATAGCGCCCTTACCACCGCCACCAGGGCTTGTTTCAAATCTCGTAACAGGACGTTCCAGCGCGGCCGCCTCTCCCGCAATTACCAACGCACAGCCAGCATCTCGTGCACAGCCACCTGCTGAACTACCAGCGCAGCAACAGCCCTCGAAGTCCCCAGCTGCAACACCAAGCGCACCGGCAACACCAGCCCCTGAAAAGCAGATCCTGTCGCGCGCCGCATCGACTGAGGAAAACAAGACTGCGACTGCAAGCAGGAAGAAGACACCAGCGCCAGAGTCTGCAGAGGAGGACGATGAGTCGCAAACTCCGACCCCACCCCTTACCAATGGTGAATCACATGCTGATGATGAGGACGAAGAGTCAGTCTACCACCTGCCCTCGAGCTTGCAAGATCTGCTTGACTCATTTGAGGCCACGAAGAATGATATCAGCGCGTCTGCGACAAAACCACCAGATGAGCGAATGCTGGTGGCCTCAATGGCAACTGCTCCGGACTCTGCCGATACCGAGGCCCCGCGTCATTACCGCCCACAAAATCCTTACCCCTTTACGCCGTCGCACTATCCTCAAGAGCCGTTAGCGATATTTGACGACCCTCGATTGTATTCGCGCATTGAGACAGACGCGCTATTCTACGCTTTCTACTACCGTCAGAACACGTATCAGCAGTATCTAGCAGCGAAAGCACTCAAGTCACAGAGCTGGAGATTTCACAAGCAATATCAAACATGGTTCCAACGCCACGAGGAGCCAAAGGCAATCACAGAAGACTACGAGCAAGGGACATACAGGTTCTTCGACTACGAGAGCACATGGTTAGTTTCCGCTGGTACGAAGGGTATCAATTCTTTCGGCTCGCCATCAGTCAACACCCTGGCTCGTGCACGTGCAGCAATTCGAACGAGGGGCGTGCTTGCTCTGAGCATACATGAGGGGTTTGACGATGGTGAACCCAGAGATTGATCCTTCTCGTACATAATTTTCACATTGACCATGCTGACTTTTGTAGGATGAATCGTAGGAAGGCAGACTTCCGGTTTGCCTACAAATTCCTGGAGGATGACCTATGATCATACTCCCACTCACCGCGAAGCAATTCTATTATGGATATGGTGCCGTTCTGTATTGAGTATAGGTAGTTCTGGGAATGAGGTTCCTAATGTGGAACGTATGGTTCGCTTCTCAGCCACGCAAATTACATGCGCAGTTTTTGCATACTACACAGAACGCCGCAGGGTAATTCGTCAGGGAAAGATCGATAACTTCCAAAACTTCAAAGGTCTGATTGATTTCCATTATCACCAAGCTCGATTTCCTGAGTCTTTGGCAACATCCAGCGACTTGACATGGTAAAGTTAAGTCCACCTACTGTGCCACCTCCAACTTATCTATCTTGTATCGACAGTGCGTAGATCCGATCGGCTCTGCCTAGTGCAGGATATGCGCATCTTTAGTTGGCAAATCAGTAAGCGCTCGGTTCCGACACTCAGTCGATGTCGTGACGATCAATAACCGCGGCTTTGGTGAGATTTAAGCACCATATCCTAAGGCCTTGGCCACCCAAGTGTGCAACTACTGCTTACTAGGCTGGCCAGGTGTGAACTTTGTCGGCACATGTTCACGCCCTTTGCGCGGATGCCGAAGCGATTAGTCGCCTTCATTACTTGACAACAAATTGTTTGTCTTCACTCGATGTGACAGCGACTACACCTGGGAGTCCTGCAGCACTGAATAGCTATACTAATCTAAGCTTAGGTTTGACTACAGCGGTTTGTATCGTTCGTTCCAGCGTCCGGTTCTATTGATAAATGCCAGTCGGCTCGCGGGGAAACTCTGGTCGAGGTCGCGGTATTCACGCATCCGCGCTACTTCTATCATACCAGGAGTCGTCGGAAAAGGTGTTGAATCAACTGCCGGACCGGACAGCTGACGGTAACAAGTTCTGGAGCTGTCGCTGTAATATTGGTCAGGCTGCCATAAACTGTGTGCACCTCATAGCCCCCCTCTTTCTAATACTGGCTGCACCCTTGGCATACATTCTCACCAGGTCATCAGCCTGGGTTACGTTGAATACCGTAAGCTAAGCGACCTCTGGCCAGACATCGTTCTGTCCCTCTCACGAATGCTCAGGCACCAGAACGCACTATGGGTCAGCTCTGAGCAGAAACTCTCGCCAGACATGACCAGTTTCTCTAATAAGAGATATCTGACTACACAGCTGTGCTCAGCTCTTGGCCAGGCACCGGCCGATATAAGGCGTCTGCAGGCAGGTTTTCATGGCCAACATGCCGTTGCGAACAGGCGTTCTTGTAATCTATATACGCAACCTTTACTTGGCCCTATTGTTTCCGCAAAATTCATGTATAGATTGGTTCACGTTGGACTAGACTTGGAGCAGTTTACGGTATAGTTGTGCGTATACTCTTGGTCCTCTAGTACTATTGATAATGTTCCTATAGATCAAAGTTATCGTGGAGATAACCTAATCCCGAACACAGCACAGCGGAAGGAAAAGCCATCGAATAAAACGCGGAATCGCAGTTTGCAGCCACGAAAGTGGATTTTCGAGCAAAAGCAACGTGTTTCAACCTAAATATATGATTATGCATATTCCCCCGAAGCAGTTCATCATAGGGAGTAAGCTCGAACCATCTGATCGCGGTGTAGTATCCGCTCGTCTGCTCAGTCTGCTAAGCCTCACTGCTCTCGGTGTCCTGCTGATGTCCAACAACTATGTAAATGGTCCGCACGACATGGTTTCACAGGACCAGGTTAAGTCACATCCTACCCTGAGCCAAACGACGATACGCTACATACCACGGTACACTCTACCGCACCTCAAAACGCTCACTTCCAAATGGATCAATACTTTACGCAGTGTCGTGGACTTGCGCCACATCCTTACCAAGTAGTAGCAGACTGCTGCACTCAATCTATCATGCCACCGGCCTTGCACTGTGCCGCCGTACCAGCTCTGATGAATCAGCTGGGTCATCCATCAAACTCATGGAGCTGTAGTGATTCCACCTTCGACCCATTTGCGCTAGGGAGCTTCAACGAGCAACCTTAGAAGGTAACTCAAGGCCATCTCCACGAAGAGTCTCTAGTAAAGCAGGATCGTACCGAAGTACATCCAAATGAGAGAAGTAGAGGATCAGTACTCCCCACAAGCAGGAGCTGTTTAAATTATATGTGGCCCTTACCATTGTCTCCCCAGCGTACGCCAAATTGTCAAGACAATCGTTGACTGCGAATAGAATATGGACCTGTACTGCCTTCCAATGTCCCTGCAATGCTCGCTTCACCCGTCTCGCCGAATTACAACGTCATCAAAGAACTGTGCATGGCATGGGTGTACCCGAATTTCCATGTCCGATTCCACGAGTGGGTAAGAAGGGCCTTACGCGGAGAGATCATCTATTCGAGCATCTGCGGAATCTTCACAAGATCGGTGTTCCGAAACGGAAGGCTGGCGAGAGGACTGTGTTTCCGTTGGAATGGCATGGATGGCCGGACAGCGTGGTAGCCGATGGTGGATGGTGGAAGTAGTACCGGGCCAGGACTGACAGTCTCCACTACGAATGTGAGGGGTCACCTAGGAAGGCCTTGGATATTGTTCGATGGGCTTCTGGTTCGGACTAGCTTCGCCGAAGAGGTCTTGTGGAGGACAGCAGTACTTACAGCGTCTTTGCGACGGACATGGAGTATCGGTGTTCGACCAGCCTTGTGATGGGTGCTGGTGATCTGCAGCATAAGAAGCATCCCTACGTAGCGCTGGCCTATCAAATGCAGGCAGACTTTGCTTATGCTTCGGATGTCCCGGTCACGAGCTGGTGCCATTTTGCGAGGACATACTGGTATGTGACAACTAAACCATTCCTGGAATGATCCTCAAAAGGCTGTAGAAAGTTGTCACATGCGCGTTGTTGTGAGACCCTCTGAAGCCTATGACGTGGGAGGATCGCAAGAATTCACTAGCGCCACACATGCCTTTGGTTCAGGCAGCACAACCATAGTTAAACCTCTTCACCTCGCAGCAATCTATCGCTGCTCCTACAATAATTCTCGCTGCGCCATCTTGCTACCGACTGTGACTCATGTCGTATAAACCTCACATATATAAATACTCGACTGATCTTCCCTTGCAATAACTGAGCACCTCCGGTTCCCCGCATTCACACCCGCCCAACCGACCGAACATATTTCGTGTGCTTTCGACAGCATACGCCGCCCCTATACCCCGCGAGTCCGCGTCGAAACAGAACTACTATATCCACCATGCGCGACCTTCGCAAACAGGCTCTCGAGAGCCACAAGACCATGTCGCGCAAAGCGCGCACAAAGATTGCCTCTGGCGCCTCTTCAGTAGCCGGTTCGCGGACGGCGAGTCGCACCGCAAGCCGGGCGCCTTCAGACGAGGGCGACGACGGTTATCTCAGTGACGACACAGCGTGGAGGTGAGTTTTAACTGCTTCCCACAACTTTTTGTTGCTTCTCCACATCGCGCTCCGCAGAGTGACATCATTACGCGTAACGCGAGGTTCGCGCTAACGCCTCCACAACAGCACCAACTCCATTGACGAGATCCTCAACGGCGAAGATGTGCACATTTCGGAAGAGCAATGGAAGGCCGAGCTCAATGTGCGCATTGAGCAGATCACAAACCTGAAGCGCAGTACCACAGAAGGCCGCACGGAGAGCTTTGCTGCATATGCACACATTCTCATGGCGCGCTACGCCAACGAAGAGATCGAGCCGCACATCAGGGAGCTGCTGCAGTCGATGCTGCGAAGTGTCAGACAAGAAACCACAGAGAGCGAGGCTGTGAAGGCATTGAAAGGTAGGATGCATCACGCAGTCGTCTCACGCATTGCTAACATCTTGCAGCCCTTGCCGCAACCATCGTGACCCTTGACACAGGCGACGTTTACGAAGATGTTTCGGGCGAGCTCAAGCGAGCGATACAGTCAGAGTCTGTCGAAGTCCAGGTCAGCGCGATCCACTGCCTTGGGTTGGCCGCCTTCTTTGGCGGAGCTGGCGAAGACGAGATCAAGGACATCATGACGCTGTTCCTTGAGATAGTCGAGACGGACGGAGCTTCTGTTGATGCCCAGGATAACGGCAGGGTTGTCACAGCCGCTCTTGAGAACTGGGGCTTGCTCGCCACAGACATCGATGACCTGGAGGAAGAGACCGAGGCGGCAGTCGAAGCCTTCGTGGACCAGCTTGAAAGTTCTGATGCCAGTGTACAGATTGCTGCAGGAGAGAACATTGCGTTGTTGTATGAGAAGTCCTACACAGCTCAAGAAGAAGACGAGGAGATCGAAGAGAAACCAGAGAACGAGGATCATCCCGAGTTCATCAAGGGGGGCGAAAGACTGGTCAAACGCTACCAGGTATACCGCAACGAGCCCAAGCTACTGCACACTCTGGATGAGCTGGCAACAGTGTCTTCGCGTAGGATCTCGAAGAAGGACCGAAAGACGCTGCACTCGTCTTTCACCGACGTCCGCAACTCCGTTGAAAAGCCATCGCGCGGGCCCGGCTATTCGACGGCGATTAATATAGAGAGCGGACGAGCATATGGTGGCGGTCGCATGAAGGTGCGAATCAACCGCAATCTTGAAGTGAAGATCGACAGGTGGTGGAAGCTTATGAGAATGAACTCTCTTCGACGGACGCTCCGAGGAGGGTTTGCGTATCACTATGAGCACAATCACATTGTGTCGTCATCTCTACCATTTTCGATGGGTAGAGGTAAGAGTTGGTAATGGACGCAACCTTGTTGCACGGATTGAGCATTTTCCATTGTTACTCGAATTGGCATAGATACCTAGTTTGCATCGGCACTTCTGTACATTTCCTTGATAATCAATCGGAAGGGCGCATTCATAAAAAGCATAGATGGCATTTCTCCTAGTAACGCAGTGTACACCGCACCGTAAGGCTTGCTGTGGCCGGTCAGATTCAAAGTCCCAGCGTGCCCCGCATTGCCCCTCACCAACCAGCGATTGTTGATGTTTGTACCAGTGCAGTTGATTTCGTATGGCTCATAGCAAGCCCCGCGCTTTCCAATGCAATTTTGTTTGCTTGTAATTCAGGAACACTACTTGCCACTTTGTTGGTTTCCTGTGATGCATGGTTACACTTGTAAGGCAGTTGCCCTTGGCGGAGGAGTACATCCTCATAGAACGTTCTGGTAGCTTGCCGCGAACCTTTATACACCCTGAACTCACTGCTACACTCTACCGTCCAATCGCATACCTGAAGCTTCCACACCACTCACCCGCAAGATTCAAGCAACCATGGCAGACAGTAAGCTACTAACGCCTTCTCAACCTCGCAAACGTATTAACGCACTGCAGAGCGCACTCGCTGCTTCTTCGACATCGCCGTCGGCGGCGTCAAAGCCGGTCGCATTGCTTTCGAGCTGGTACGTGGACTGCCGGCGCGTCCAGTACATCACCTACTAACAAGCTTGCAGTATAACGACATTGTCCCCAAGACTGCAGAGAACTTCCGCGCGCTATGCACCGGCGAGAAGGGCGCAGGCAAGGCTGGCAAGCCTCTGCACTACAAGGGCTCGGGTTTCCACCGTGTCATCAAGGGCTTCATGATCCAGGGCGGTGATTTCACAGAAGGCAACGGCACAGGTGGCGAGAGCATCTACGGCGAAAAGTTCGAGGACGAGAACTTTGAGAAGATCCACGACAAGCCGTTCCTTTTGAGCATGGCAAACGCTGGCCCTGGTGAGTGACTGCACCAGTCGAGTTTCGGTCATTGCTGACACATGACAGGCACCAACGGCTCGCAATTCTTCATTACCACTGTCCCTACACCGCATCTTGACAAGAAGCACGTTGTTTATGGCGAGGTCATCAACGGCAAGAGCATCGTTCGACAGATCGAGAACCTCAAGACTCAGAGCGGCGACAAGCCATGGCAAGACGCTACCATCATCGGTATGGCAGACGCAACATTGAACTACGCGCAATGGCTGACGGAGACTAGACTGCGGTGAGCTCACGGGCGACGATTACGCCAAGGCAACTGAGAAGACCCCCGATGTCACTGGCGACCCATACGAGGACTTCCCCGAGGATCAGAAGCCTGGCGAGGAGGAGTGGGAAGGTGCACAGATCCTGAAGATCGCGACTGAGCTAAAGGACATGGGCAATGCCGCTTTCAAGAAGCAGGAGCTACATCTCGGCATCACAAAGTACCAGAAGTCGCTCCGCTACCTGCACGAGTACCCCGCGCCGCAAGACAACGACCCCGCGGATCTGTGGAAGAGCCTCCAGGCGCTGAAGATCACGGTCTATTCCAACCTGGCCCTTCTCCAGAACAAGACCAGCCAGTTCAACGACGCTGCTGAAAGCGCGACCAAGGCGCTCGACATCGAGGGCATCACAGAGAAGGACCTCGCAAAGGCATACTTCCGGCGAGCGCAGGCGAAGGTTGGCAAGAAGAGCGAGGAGGATGCGCTGGCAGATCTGAACGAGGCCATCAAGTACGCGCCAGGCGACGCCGCGATCGTCAAGGAGCTGGACGTTGTAAAGAAGAAGGTCCAGGCCAGGAAAGAGAAGGAGAAGAAAGCGTACGCGAACGCCTTCAGCTTCTAGACGCATGATGGGGCTGAGGCACAAGTTCTTTCGCACACAGCAGAATAGAAACACCGATAATGCCAACAACATGACTCGACAGCATTGGGCTTCGGCTTCCAGTCCACATGGCTAACCCACCTCTGTGCGCCTCATCGATGCTAATTCCGTAGGATCGTGGGCGCGAAGGATCGTGAAAGCCGCAAAGGCCCACTCGCTATTTCGCTCCACGGCATCCCGTGCCCACAGGGCTGGACGCCTCAATCCCCAGCCTCAATCTCCCGGGTTGAGGGTCTTTCTTGGCGCGGTGCCGTACGTATACATGTAGATGCAGCGGTTCTCATTCTTGAAAAAAATCAAAAATCAAAAATCAAAAGTAATAAAAATCTCCTTCCTGCTATTCAACGACATCCTCGATCGCTACCCCATCATCAACCCCCCCCCCCTCCCCCCCAGATCTACACAAACAAACCCCTGGGGGTCTGCGAGCCACACACTGATCTCTCCCTCTCCCACACACACAACATTGCCATGGCCACCCAATACGCCCCCGTCGGCCAACACCTCCACCTCCACCCGCTACAACCCCAACAACCGCAACCGCAACCCCACGACCCCATGGCGTGGCACTCGCAGATTGCCGAGACGGACGCGGAAGCGCGGCGCGAGCGCGCTAATTGCTGTGGCTGTGCAGGGTGCTGCAGCTTCCCTGTGCGGCCGAGCTGTGGGTGTGAGAAGGGGTGTTGGGATTGGACGGGGCGGTGGTGCGGGTGGGGTGATCGGTGGATGAGTGTGTGTTGGGTGTTTAGGTGGTGATGGCTGTGGTTGTGGTTATGGTTATGGTTGTGGTGAGAGAGGGGGAGAAGGAGGGGGGGTTGTAGAAGGGAGGTGTGGGGGAGATGGAGATGCAGGCGTAGATGTAGAACACGAGGCACAGCTGCTTTGGTTAGGGCAAGACGTGGAGATGATGGGCAAGACGTCGAGATGATGGGCAAGAGTGAAGCTCGGAGAGTGGAACTCGGAGAGGAGGGGAGGGGGAGATACAGCTGAAATGACATCTTGTGAACCCTTTTCTTAGTTTATTTTTTCATGCACGCCTTTGAAGAGCCGTGTGCTGACGGTGTGGCTTCTTCTTCTTCTTCTTCTTCTTCTTCTTCTTCTTCTCCCTCGCACAGCGTGAAGGCACGGAATAGTACGTCTCGCTGTTAAATAGTGAGTCTCAGGCAAGCCCTGGATCTGTGGCACCAAGGGTAGGTGAGGGTTGTCCTGGCAAATCAGCGTGTTTGTATAGGAGGAGATTGAGGGACCGTCGTGACAAGTTTTGAAAGGCTTTCTAGGTAGGAGGGCGCTGGGTGGGGTGGTATGGGTGAAGCTGGAGCTGCAGCCATTCGTGACTGCACGCAGTGATCATGTTCGTGCTGTGCTTGCTTTGGGGGGGGTATCGACTGTCAATCGCTTGCATGTTGCGGTGAAAGCACGCGTTCCGAGATTGGCGAGACTCGACTAGCGTGCACGCAGACACGTGTTTAGGCAGATATCTCGGCGCTGTGAAATTGTGACAGCATGCGACAGTCGAGATGCACGAAGTCGTGGCCGTTGGCAGTGGATACTGAAACGGACGGGTGGCACGCCTTTCTCGCCGAAGCGCCCGCTTTGAAGAAGGGTCTAGGGCTGAGACAAGATCTCGATTGGCTGGTGTAAAGGTGCCAAGTCTTCAAAACAGTTACATTGCATTGGTCCTTCTTGGAGCGCAGACGCATCCTAGGGCTAGGTAGCTGAGGAATTGCGCGGCAGAATGGGCTTGTTGTTAGTGAGCAGCTCTGCAGCTGACACGTCAAGTGTTGTGCGCAGGAAAAGACGATCTTCGCGTGTGCGGTACTTGAAACTTGGTTCATAACGGCCTGCCGCTGCACAGCGCAACGGCAGGGCGAAACGCGTCATTAGAGCGATTAGAGCGATTAGAGCGATCGGCAAGAGCAAGGCTGGTGGTGTGCCTGGCTTGAAGTTGGAGAGATCGACAAGATAGAGGGGGCGACGTCATTTGGGCACGTGGATGCGGTTCGACTGAACGGGGCAGCCAGCTGGGCCCAACACTTTGCTTCTGCCAGACGACACTAAGCCTGGAGACTGCACTGTCGAGACTGGCTGCCCTGCAAACTACATTCGACCTCGTCCTGTCTGCAAGCGCCGCCGTCAATCAAGCTTTTGCGCGTCAAGTCCGTCTCGTCTCGCCTGTCACCAGCCGTCAGGGTCCAACTCGGGCTTGAAGACTGGAACCCACTTCTGCGCATCCTTGGAAGCGCATCGGCCTTCGAGAACAATCCGACCGCAGTGACGGCATTGATCGCGGCGCACAACAGCATAACAACGCCCCCACGCCCGCCCTCCGTACCCCGCACACGCTGTTTGACTGCTCCAACCACAACCCCGACACCCGCAGCGTACCGCCGCCGCACGCTTGCTCAGGACCGCAGCATCACCAACACAATGTCCCCACAACAGCCGACCCCGCCCGCGCCTGGTGCGCCCCTGGCCCGGCTGGCGGACGACACCACAGTCGAGGGCGAGGGCATCTTGGCCAAGGGGAAGAAGCTGCTCGGGCTGGCGGGCCAGCAGGAGGGGATTGGGCAGGCCGAGAAGGACGCCTTTGCGCTGGCCGAGGAGGTCGCGCCCACACGAACACTGGCGCCCACGGCGGCGTCTGTCGCGCCCGTCTCTGCGCCGACAGCCTCTGCCCCCTCGCTGCTACCCTCTCCGCCCCTCACCACGTCCGCGTTCGACCGGCGAGCGTCTCCCCGCGGCAGCCCACGTATTGCCCCGATTGGCATCGGCGCGTCGCCCAATCGCCGCAGCGTCCACCGCACGTCGTCGCCCGGGCTCTACTCGCCCGCGTCTTCGCAGATCTTCGAGCGCAATGTGCAGGAGCCCGAGCCCTCGCCCGCGATCCCCAACCACGTCAAGACGGAGGACATGATCCCCCCCGCGCTGGACGCGTCTGCGCTGGCCATCACCGACGACCACCTGAGCCCCGAGAAGGTCGAGATTATCACACACTCGGCGCACCAGCCCGCGGCGGCGACCGTCTCTGCGAGCATGGCCGACTCGGTCTACTCGCCGTCGCTGGCGCCCGAGGACTCGGTTGCGTCGATCCACACGACCACGACCGAGGCGACGGAGACGGCCACCAACTACGGATCGCTGGACTCGGAAGACGTGAAGCGGCTCAGCTTCATCTCGTTTGCCGACGTGGTGCAGGCCGAGCACGTGGAGAACGACCGGGAGTCGTTTGGGCCGGCCGAGGGCATCCAGTTCATGAGCCTGAACTCGACGTCGGCCAACCGCTCGCCGTCTCCTGTGCGGTCGCCGCTGTCGTCGCAGGGCAAGACGGGGTCGTCTCCAGCGAGCGGGGCGCCCTCGGAGAAGGGCGTGGAGCACTCGCGCACACGGTCGCCAGGCAGCCCTTCGACATCACACGTTGCACACAAGGCGCCCCTGAACGAGGAGCTGCCACTGCAGGTGGAGACGATGCAGCAGGCGATGCGCAAGCCAGGCGCGGCTGGGGCGTCACCGCCGCCATCGCAGCCGCTCAGCCCCGTGAGCATGGAGGACGAGCGGCCGTTCCGATGAGCAGCTGATTCGCTGCAGCGAGGCCACGGCTGGGTTTGGGTGCTGGGCGCTGGATTTGGGTGCTGGGTGCTGGGTGACTGGCTAGGGCAGGGGTCCACGATGCATATGCAGGGGCAGGCAGATTTCAGATGTCGACTTGATTTCTTTGGTTTGATTCTCATGGAGCGCAGCCGACGGCGGTGCGGGCTTTAGTTTTTGGCAGATATGATATCCATGTATGTAGTGACGAATGCACACGATGATGCAGACGTGGTTGTGTGCGTGCGTGGTGCGTGCCGTCCAGCTCAGAGAGGCTCGTCCTTGGTCGTGCGTGCCGGACGCTGCCGCACGAGCAAGGACGAGCAGAGCCCAACAGCGCGAGGCTGCGCCGATGGGCTAGAGCTGCAGGTAGATGACGGCCTCCAGATTGCCGCGACAGCGGGCTGCAACGTTGCAGGCGCGCTGGGAGCGGCCATGGCCGTGTATGTAGAGACGTCAGGACTCAGATGGATCGTGTCGTGTCATGCACCCAGGGCCAGAGCGGCGCTTGAAGAGCATCTACTCTGAATCTTCTCTCCTTTTCCTCTTCGTCTACAGACCCTCCATCTACATAGGTACTCTACACCCCCCTGGCGGTGTGAGAACAGCGAGGATTCGACGCCTGCAGCCGGGCGCGCGCAAGACAACCAGACAGGCGGGCCAGCAGCGGCCGCAACCCAACCAAGGCTGCGCTACGCCGCTACGCCGCTACGCCGCTACCAGGCCAGGCTGCGGTCGTGGCCGGCGGCGTGTGCGCGAGTCGCGGGCTGGCCGTCTGGCAGCACTGGCAGTGGCATGGACCAGCTGCCCGCGACTAAGACGAGTGTCCCGCTGCAATGTGCGCCACACGGCGAGCTGGAACACTGGCACTCTCTGCTCTCTGCTCTCTGCGCTGTGCTCTGTGCCCTCTGCTCGCTCGACTCTGCGCCGTCCCGAGTCCCGCCTGCCACTACCACTGCCACTGCCGCTACCACTGCCACTGCCACTGCCCGCCGGCCGCCCTCCCCGCCCAACGTCCATGAGACGTCCATGAGCGTCTGCGCCCAGCGGCTGCGTCCTGCCCCAGCATGGACCCGCGCTCGAGTAGCGCGAGTCGGCGCAATCGCGACAGGAGTCTGACGACGGCGCACCCGCAGCGGGACGACAGCTTCGAGTACGCAACCTTCACCACGTCCATTACCACGTCCACGGGCACCACGACGAGCACCCAGAGCCGCTCCATCCGCGCCGTGACCCCCGAGCCGCCCGCCGAGCCGTCGCTGTCGCCGCCGCAGTCGCAGTCGCTGTCGCAGTCGCTGGCCCTGTATGCCTCGCCGCCGCAGTCGCCGCGCGCCTCGCACCACAGCAGCGCCCGCCCGGATCACACCCAGCAGGGCCAGCAGGGCCAGCAGGGCCAGCAGGGCCAGCAGGGCCAGCAGGGCCAGCAGGGCCAGCACAGCCAGCACAGCCAGCACAGCCAGCACAGCCAGCACAGCCAGCACAGCCAGCACAGCCAGCACAGCCAGCACAGCCAGCCGCCCCAGCAGGGCCCGCCGCCCGCCATCCCCCGCGCCAAAACGCACGGCGGCGGCAGTGCCAGCAGCAGCAGAGACCACGCCCGCGAGGCCAGCAGCCGCCCGCGCACC